>CAUYQG010079241.1:0-19420 GCA_963574415.1 Tarsius wallacei | reverse complement strand
GTGAGTGGATTGCCTGAGCCCGCGGGTTCGAGACCCACCTGGGCAAGCGAGACCTCATCTCTACAATAAATCAAAAAATTAGCCGGGCGTGGTAGTGCGCGCCTGTAGTTCCAGCTACTTGGAAGGCTGAGGCGGAAGGATCGCCGGAGCCCAGTAGGTTGAGGCTGCGGTGGCCGGGAGCGGCCACTGCACTCCAGTCTGGGCAACAGAGTGAGACTCCAACTCCAAAAAAAAAAAAAAATTCAGTCCAGTTTTGATGGGCAGCACAGCTGCTGCCCTGTTTTTGCTACTTTGAATAGTGCTGCAATAAACATGAGTGTGCAGTTATCTTTGTTGTAGAGTGACTAAGTTCCTCAGGGCATATTCCCAGAATGGGATTGCTAGGTCATATGGGAGGTCGATTTCTAGTTCCTTTAGAAACCACCACACTGTGTTCCATAGAGGTTGAATTAGTTTGCACTCCCACCGACAGTGTAGAAGCATTCCCTTTTTTCCACATCCTCGCCAGCATCAGTTGTTTTTCGTTTTATTAATGATGGCCATGCTTACTAGAGTTAGGTGGTATCTCACTGTGATTTTGATTTGCATTTCTCTGGTGATGAGTGAGGCTGAGCATTCTTCCATGTACATGTTGGCTGCTTGTGTATCTTCTTTTGAGAAGTGTCTATTCATGTCTTTTGCTCACTTTTTAATGGGGCTGTTTAATTTTTTCCTTTTGGCACGTTTGAGTTCCTTGTAGGTCCTGGATGTTAGGCCTTTGTCAGAAATACAGTTGGCAAATATTCTTTCCCACTCTGTGGACTCTCCCTGCTCTGATGGTTTCTTTTGCTTTGCAAAAGCTTTTCAGTTTGATGAGATCCCACTGGGCTATCCTCTTTCTTATGTCACGGGCATCTGGGGTTTTGATCAGGCATTTGTTGCCTATTCCAATTTCTGCAAGGGTGTCTCTTGCATTTTCTACGATTCTTATAGTTTGAACCTCCACAGTTCTTCAGAGCACCCTTAAACTTGAACTTCTCCACACTCTGGCAAGTGAGGTTGATCTCCTTGGGAAGAGATGAGGAGTTATCTGTTTAAGGCTGGCTTCTCTTCCATTCCTGTCTCCTAGACCTCCAGGCAGACTCTCTGAGCCAGGACTCTGGAGCTGAGGGTGGGGACAATGGTAAGCTTCTCTCTGGGTGACATCCCAGCTCTAAGAGTCAAGTGGTTGGCAGGGTGGGGGTAGCAGTCTGAGGTCTCGTCAGCTTGCCTCTGTTGGTGGGGAGGGGCTCTCAGGGCCCCTGTATCCTCCGAGTACTGTGCTCAAGGTAGAGCCTCACTTCCACGAGTGGAATCTGGTAGGAAGAATGGGAGTCCTTACTTCTTGATGGCATTCACCACTCAGGACCAAGCCTCAGCAACAGGTGTGGGGGTGGGGTGAGGGATGCCGGCTCCTCCCAGGAAGAAAGTTCTCTGATGGGAGCAGAGAGGGGAGGGAGCCCTGCGTCGCTGGCTGCTGCAGTCTGGAGTCTCCACCTCGCTAGGCTCGGAGTGGGGAGGAAGGGTGCTGTGGTGGGTCTCACATCACAGACTCTCCGGAGTCGATGCCTAGGTGTTTGCCTTTCTGAACGATGTTTGTGGGTTTTCTTGAATAGATGTTTCTTCACTTGCTGTTTGCCCTGAGGACCATTTTTAAAAGCCTTAATAACTGTGTTTTTTAACCCGTTTGTCACCATTTTTATTGGGGACCGGCTCAGCTGAAGTCCTCATGCTGGAGGCTGAGTCTCTCGAAAGGTCTTTTGATGCTCACTGGCCTGACCAGGGCCTGGCCCACGCCCCACAGCTGTGCTGCCCTCTGGCATAAGACTGTCTTCAAACAATGGGGAAAAGAATGAAGAGGAAACTTGTGTAAGGGCTTTTTATTCCCCAAAACTCTGCTAAAAATGTAATTATTTCCTTCTATAAAACCTCGGACAGTAAGACAATCTAACTGCGATGTGTGAGACTTCACAGATGACTCCCAAAGAACTCAGAGACAGAAACGGCGTAGGTCTGGAACATTATTGTAGAATTAAAGGCGCCAATCACAGATTCAAAATGGATCCCAAGCAGAGAGTCTCACTGCCTCACATGCGAAACATGCGGATGTGTGGCACTCCATCCAGATTTCCACATTACCCAGGCGTGGGTAACATTTCTATTTCAAAACCCAAACAGGCCGGGCATGGTAGTGAGGGCCTACAGTTCCAGCTAGTTGGAAGGCTGAGGTGGAAGTGCCGTCGGAGCCCAGTAGTTCGAGGTGCGGTGGCAATGAGCATGCCACTGCCCTCTAGCCTGGGCGATTGAGTAAGATTGACTCGGAAATAAATAAATAAATGAATAAATATATAAATAAACGAACAAACCCCAAACAGGCCGATAAATACCAAAAATCCTGTGTGACAATGCTGCTCCCGAGTCCGAGATCTGGGACCGCTCCTCAGGTTTTCTGCACTAAATAAAACCATTCCAAACTCTTCCGAAAACCAGCACATCCTTCCTGTTAACTGAGGTTTGTGGGAACGTAGCTCCCATTTCTTTGGTTTTGACTCTGAACTTCTCCCTGCAGAAGACTGTTTCATAACACTTATTTAGAAATCTCTCTTGAGGAAAGTCTCATTCGTTCAAAATCACAGCTTCCATTTACTGACTGTCAGGTGCTGGCCCCTTTCATTCCCCATGCCTTTACCCATGGATGGATGTCACACACGCTCTTCTAGATGTGGAGTGGGGAGTGCAGGACTGACATGGCTCCTACCCTTGGACTCCAGAGGGATTGGCAGGGATTAAGCCAATCATTACTTGAACAAAGCTGTCGGATCATAACCCTGAAGCAGAAAGGTAGACACGAGACCACCTCTAAATGAAGGATTTTTATTCAGTGAGGGTTATCGTAGAGAAAGCCAATAAGAATTTCTTCAAAACACAAGGAAAAGAGGAAACGCTACAATAGAAACATGCATACAGGAAATAAACAGGCAAGTCACAGAAATGGAAGCCCAAGTGGCTAACAAGTTCCTGAAGAGATGCTCCCGATGTGAGCTATAATTACAAGACAGTGCTTTACGCACAGCAGAATAGCAGCAGTCAGCTAAGGGATGGGATCCCACATCAAGGAGGACATGGGCAGATGGGAGCCCTGGTATGTGGATGACTGGGGCCACTCCCAGGACCTAGCCCAGTGCTGTGTGTGGGTGCACCTGGGACCAACCGCCCAACGCCTGCTAAGCATCTTGGAGGCACCTTCGGTCAGCCCTCCCAGGAGACAAACGCAGGAGGTTGCCTTCCTTTGGCTTATGATACAATGAGACGTGGCAACTTGGCGTCCACTACAAGGCGTTGGAAATAAAATAGGGTGGAGGCGAACTGGAATAGCACCAAGCATCTCTGAGAAGCAACAGTCTGGGTGTAGATGAAGACACACGATATACACCTCATGGTAAAGTGGAAATGAAGAAGACACAGAGTGAGATTTAGAGCCAGATAGAACGCATATTATTTACAGTCTATGTATATGCACAAAGCACCACTACATCTTCTACAAGGAGACGCGTGTATCTAAGGACACGCACAATCAATGCATCAAATACCCTGGAGCTGGTCTCCACGCCTCTGGGGGAGGGTGGGAACAAGGGATGTAGGAGGATGCCCACCCGCCCCCATCTCGGTATCACGTACTTACATCTAGGCTGACACAGATATATCGTCAGATAGATTCCAGTATCGAAGGAGACAAGGCACGGTCTGTGTAGTGTGGAATATGAACTCATCTCTGCACTCGTGCACACGCCACCAAAAGAGAGTCTTTGAAAACTTGCCCCCCTCCCCCCGTCGTGGGACTCTGCCGGGGGTCGGGGAGCACACCTCCTCCACAAGGGCACGTGAATAATGAACATTTGTATACCTAACCCTGAATTGTACCATGCATCTTTAAAATAAAAAAAATTTTTTTTCAAAAGAAAGGAATCGTGCCCCCAAACGGCACCCATAGCGATGTAACCACGACGTTCCCAAGGAGTCTGGAGGCTGTCGGTGCATGTTCCCATCATAATGGGCTCTCCTGGGAAACATCTTTGTCCCCAGCCAGAAATGTCAGGTGTGCTGCTGAGGGCTGTGTGCAGAGACAGGTGCTTTTCCTTTTCTTGTGCTCACAGCTGTTAAAGCAAAAACCTCAAGACCCATTAAACTGGACAGAGTTTAGCTGAGCAAAGGATGGTTCCCGAAGCGGGCGGCCTTCCGAACCAGAGCAGGCTCCGAGAGACGGCAGCGCAGCCGCGTGGTGGAAGAAGTCTTATGGACAGAAACAGATGTGCGGAAAACGGAGTGAGGCACAGACACAGCTGGATTTGGTACAGCTCAGAGCTGGCCTTGCTTGACCCGGGTTTGAATGGCTGGCTGCCTGAGGTTGGCTGAAACTCGGCGATTGGCACAAGAGTAGGTGACAGCCGGTTTATATGTCCAGCTAGGCTATGGCTCGCCATGTGAAAGGTCACAGAGGGACCTCTAGGTCGAACCCCAAGTGTGCGAGGGGGCGGCTTTGGGCTCGACCTAACACAGCAGGCTTGTGGGTGGAGAACTGGAATCGTGGGACCAGAAGTTCTGGAGTGCTGGAGGTGGGAGTGGAGGGAGGTCAGGCAAGCGGAGGCGGGGAGAGCTTGGCAGGCGCCTGCGGGAGAATCTAGGGAACAGCAGACAAGGCTGCAGGGCTGGAAGCGGAGGAGGGCCTGAGGAGGGCCGTGCAGGGCGTCTCCGTGTCGGAAGGCGAGACTTGGATCTGTGGCTGGGGGCTGCCAGTTCCAGCAGAGGCAGCCTCTGCGTCCCCAGCCCAGACCCTGCGTGGACCCAGTCTCCCACTGCCCGCCCTCAGGCCTTGGCGCGCTCCCCTCTCCTCACTGGGGACTTCCTCTCACCTCCACCTGGCTGAGGCCTCCCATTCCTCAGGCCCTGGGATGCCGGTGTTCAGGGACCCTGTGGCCCAAAGGCTGGGGCAGTGTCCCGAGGCTGTGTCCTCAGATCTCAAGTCCCACCCCTACTGCGGCCACGTGACTACTTGTGACTGTGTGTGGTCACTTGCCTGTCTCTTCCCACTGAACTTGACCTTGTGGTGTGCAGGAACCCAGTCTTGTTTACTGCTGTGTCCCAGTGCCTGGCGGAGTAGGCACCCCAAATCCTTGCTGGACGGATGATTGAATCAATAAGAGAACGGAATCTGCGTCTTCAGGGAAGAGAGGAGGCGATGAACAAGATGTCCCTAGGGGATGGCAAACGCCCTGGACACATCTGACCTGCTCTGCTGCCTGTTTCTAGACCAGCGTAGATGATTTCTGAGGGATGTGCAGCCCCCCTCACCTCACGCACATTCTCTCCTGGACCTGCCTCTCCATGGCAGGGGGTACCGGTGAAAACAACTCTTCTTAGAGCTGCAGGAAGACAGGGGCGTGGAGCTGCCGGCCTGCTGGAGAGACGCTGAGCTGAGAGTCCCAGGTAAAGGCTCTTTTCCCTTGAGGCACTGGAGCACTGGAGCTGGGGTCTCAGCCTGGGAGAGTTCCTCGGAAGTTCACGTGATGTGGCCCAGAGGAAGGAGGCTTCTTCACGGCCCCAGCAAGAGGCCAGCCATCAGACCACGCCTGGCCACCCGCCAGCGCGTGCCCTCTTCCCGGCCCCAGGTTGCACAAGGCCGGAGGGTTACCTGGAGAGCCCCCGGGATCTGTGTGCAGGGAAGCGGGGCAAGGGAGCCTGTCCTGCTGCACGGGGGTCTCCTCACACCAGCGGTCTCCACGGACAGGTGCTGTGGGCAGTGGCTGGGGTCGTTCTCTGCCCGCCTGCAGTCTGGGTCTTCTCTCAGCAAGATGGCAGGTTTCCTCCTGCACTCTGGTCTCCCTCTCACTGTGTTGCCCTCATTTTTTTGTTCCCTCTTTTTTTTTTCTTTGAATTGATCCCTCCTTGCACTGAATGCAGAAGACTTTCTGGAGCAAAACAGCAATTAAAGAGTAATTTCCTCTCCTGTGAAATGGTTCCTTCCACACAGGGGTAGGCAGAGGCTGGGGAGGATCCCTGTGACGTGGGGGGCATCTCAGTCGTTCAGACATGAGAGGGGTCACGGGGGCTGCATGGGCGGTGAGGGGTGTCTTCGGGGCCTTTGGCATGGAGAGGCCCCTGCTGCCGGCCCAGCCCGCAGGTGACGAAGGAGGCTTACCTACACAGGAAACGGTCGCTGCCCCCTCCTCTCCTGCTCCGAGAGCTGTCCACGGGGCTCGCTGGGGAGACGTGTCCCCAGTCCCTGCCCTGTCCGTGTCTATGGATGGTGGTGCAGGTTGAAGGCCGTCCTGAGCCCACCAGCGTGCAAGGGAGAACATTCACTCACACCATCTCAGTTGTCCCCGTTCTCACGCACGTGGACGCGCACACACACCCACACGCAAGGAGCGTGTTTTCGCTCTCAAGAAGTGAGCCTGTCATTTCCGCTGAAGCCAGAGCCAACTCAGCAGGGGGGCGTCCCATCTCCCCCGACATTGGCAACCTCTCCAGCCGGGCTGGGATGTGGGATGTGAGGTCAGGGAGGCTGCAGGAGACAGAGGAGCGGGTGCAAACCTCCTGAAACTCCATGTGATGTGCCGCCTTTCGGCTTGGCCAGGCTGCAGGGAGGAGGCTGACCGCGGTCTGCTGGCGCCCAGAGCTGCTGGGGGCCTGGGCCATGGCTCCCAGGAGGTCTCCCCTCCAGTAGGTCTGCCCCCAGGAGATCTTCCCCCCAGGAGGCCCTTCCCCCAAGAGGCCTCCCTCAGGAGGTATTCCCTCCAGGAGATCCGCACCCCAGAAAGCCTGCTTCCCCGGGAGACCAGGTCTGTCTCTGGCGGGTGCCTCGCAGTGCTCTGACTGCACCTGCAGGCTGCTCCTCCAGCCTGGCCACGGTGTCTGAGCCACCGGCCTCTGCCAGCCAAACCCCGTTCCCTGCATCCATGGCCCTGTCCACCTCTGCCCCCGCCGTGTCCCTCGCGAATGCTGCCCAGGCCCTGAGTGTCCATCGGCCCCTGCCCCTTCCTACCTTGGAAACCCCCGTTCCCTCGGGTCCTGCTGGGCCCCGCACCCTCCGTCTCTTCCCAGGAGTCCAAACACGGGTACTCCCCCATCCGATCCTCTCCTGTGCCGGGCTCAGTGTGACATGATGTCTTTGTCCGCTGTCGGCCGCCCCCAGGCTCTGCCCGAGAAGCTGCAGCCTGATGTCATTCCTGGACCCGAGTGGCTTCACAGTCGAGCACCCAGACTCAGGTCCGAACCTGGCCCTGCCCTTCGTGAAGGCCACGTGCTCAGCCCTCTGAGCCGGGTCCCCTCCTCCGTGGTCGAGGACAGCACAAGCACTGAACCCCTGGCGCCCTTGTCAAGACCTGAGGTGATGCCGGCTGGCATCATGCCGTTCTGTCCCTGCCCCTGTCCCCGGAGGCTCAGGTGCAGACGGTCTTGTTCCCACCATCCCTCTGCCTGCTGCTGTCCCCAGACATCCAACTTTCCAGGGCAAAGGACAGACTCTCCAGCTCTTGGCGGGGCCCTCCAGGTACCCACGAGGCCCAAGAGCCCGGTGTTTCTGTGGCTGAGGCCCCAGGCTCCAGCGTGCCCAAGGCTCTTGCCTCTGCTCCGTCACTGTGCCAGGAGGACCCTGGCCACACGGGTGTGGAGCCTGGGAGGCTTCTGCTCTTTTTGAGAACAGAGCACAGGCACGTCCATGCAGCACACAGACGTGCAGTGCAACTGTCCTGTTAAAGTTCAGTGGGGCATTGGGAGAAAGTGTCAAGAGAGGCTCCTGGGGGTGGGCCCAGGTGAGTCCTTGCTGGCTGGGCACTGTGCAGGCTCACCTTGGGGTGAGAGCCAGGGGGACCGTTGCCTCTTGCAATAGCCAGCTGACTTTCACTTGTAGCGGGAAGCTGGCCAGGGGCTCCCCCAGGAAGGCCAGACCAGGGGCTCTGAGGGGTGAGCCTGGACCTGCCCTGTGCCGGCACCGGCCTTGTTCGCCTCCCCTCACTGCTGGGACCCTGCAGGCCCCCGGCTCCTTCCTGGGGAGGCTGAGTGTCCCGCTGGCTGTGGCCAGGCCCTGCAACTGGTCAGGCCACCCTGACCCAGATGCCAGCTCCCACTCTCATGGTCAAGGGGCCGTGATGGTGATCTGACTGCTCAGGAGAAGGGCTTGGAAGGCAGTGGGCGTCTTCATCGTCTTCATGCCGTGCGGCCAGGAGGCACAGAGGGGAGTTCCAGTCCTGCCTCAGCCCCACACTCACCCTGCGATTCACCCTGTCTGTTGGAGGAAGTGGCCAGCATCATCTGAAGCTGTTTTCTGGACACTTCTGGGTACCACGCACTCACCGCTGCCTCAGGTTATCCTGGGACACCTTCCCATCTGCAGGGCCCGGCACTGTTCCATTACCTGTGGGACACGGTTCTTGAATCCCCTTGGTGCACGGCTGTCACTTCCAGAGCTCCCTAAAAGCTAGGCATCTTCCTCCTACAGAGAATGCAGTTGGAAGGAAGTGAAAACAAAGCCACGCCATCAAGTATGTGAGCAGATGTTGGCTCCAAAGTGGAAGCTGGATAAGCGTGGCCATCTTTCCAGCAGAGAGAAAATTGTTTCATCTGCTCTGAGACCTTCCGTGGCTCCGCCGTGCCTGCAAGCTGGAGCCTCAGCCTCCGCGTGGCTACAGCGCCAGCTCCCGCATTTGTTGCTTTGCCCCTCCTTTGTTCAAATCGCGTACTTCTGCTTGGAATGCTCCCCTTCTCCAGGCAAATGCCTACTGATCCCTCAAAGCCCCAGGCCAGGTGTCTCCTGCTCCTAGGTTGCGTCGTTTCATGACCGCTTCTCTGCTCTTACGGCCGGCGTGCTCTATTTCCATCTGCCTATTTGGCTTCTCCACAAAAAGACAGCTCCAACTTCATCATCCATAGCTGGATTCCTGACATCCCTCCGACCCCAGTCCGGGGCCTCTTTCAGTCCAATCTGCCCCTCTCAGGTCACGGGAACGCCATCCTTCCAGTTGCCTGGGCTTTTGGGCTTACCCTCAAGGCACAGCGTTTCTCTCACACTCACAGTTTGGGTCTGTCAACAAACCTATAAGCTCTACTTTTGAAATATGACCAGAATGTGACCACTTCTCAGGTGCCGCTTAGACCCAACGCGCGCCATCTCTCATCGAGGTTGCGGTCCCAGCCTCTAAGCTGGACCCTTGGCTTCCCCTAAGTCCCACCCACAGCCCGGCTGAGCGATGCCCACACCACCCAGTCCCTCCATGCCGCAGTTTTCGGCCCCGCTGCTCAGTCATCCTCCTCTCCTGTCCTGGAAGGAAACCCACCCTCTCCACAAATACTCTATGCCCCGTGTGATATAAGAGAGAAACAACACCAAGACAATTTTAGTAAAACGACGGGCACTCCAATGAGCAAATGACAGCATGGCTCCGTCAGATGGTGCAGGGAGGCCAGGGGCTGCACGGATGTGTTGTGCCGTGGGTGGTGGCGATGGCATCTTCCAAACATGGAGCAAACCTCCAGGGAGGTTGGACGACATTCCTGGAACATTCCCCGCATGTTGACACTGGCACACCGACTCAGTGTGCAGGCAGAGAAGAGTTAGGTCTGGGCTGTGGCACTGTGAGCGGGCTCCCGCCCAAGCCTGGGGGACCGAGGAGGGTCTGGACCGAGCCGTGGGGCTTTCCTGAAGAACCTTCCACACCACCTCCGTCCAGAAAATGGCAGCAACGTTCCCAATCCTTGTGATGACCAGAACATGCCCCTGCAAACGTCCATCACTCTCCCCGAGGGGCACTACTGTCCCTACAGACAGCGGCATGCTCCAGAAGGAACTCGGAGCGGTAGGAAGCATCCATGCCGGGTAGCCTCTGCCCGTGGCCTCCCTGCTGGCCCCTGATTTGCCAAACGTCCCCCTCCCCATAAGCCCTGCACTTACTGTTCCCTCTGAAGGGGGCTCACTCCCTGACTCCCCAGCCCGCTCCTTCCTGCAAGCATCTTGTCTGCGCAGATGCTGCCTTATCCACTAAAGACACACCTCCCCCATCTGTTTAAAATGTGTGGACGTGTGACACTCATCCCCCCCGTCCCTCTTGCCTCCCTCCCTGTTTAATCTTTCCACAGCAGGTGCTTTCTTCACCCACACCACACGATTTACTTGCTTGTTTATTCTGTCTCAATTGCACACAAGCTCCAGGAGGGCAGATATTTACCTGTTGATGGAATAGGATCAGGTACACAGCAGGCGCTCAATAAACATCTGTGTAATAGATTAGTTCACAGACAGAAAGCAAAAGTAAAGCCCCCTGCCTCTAGGCCATCTCCCTGTTGGCCTGGGCAGAAGAGGTGTAGGGGGCGGTTCTGTCATTGCGACACCTGCATCAGAGTGGTCGACCCAGACGGCCTCAGCCTCAGCGGCTGATGCGCTGAGCCTAATCTGCAGGAAGACCGGGAGACACTGGCATCCTGTCCATGAAGAGGAGGGGATCTGACTCATGAGTTTGGGTTTTGTGAGAAGAGGCCACCAGGGCTGTTGTGGGCAGGTTGGGCTGCTGTGTGTTACCAAGAGAGTGACCCTCGCCTCTCTCTTCTCATCCCAGCTGGTTTCAATTGGTTTCGCCTCAGCTCTCAATGCTGGGGAAGAGCTGAGCATCACATGGCCAAGCAACACTGTGTTTGTGTCCCTGGGAGCCCCCTGACTGGACTGCTGCTGCAGTCGTCATCCACGCAGGGTTTTTGGAGCAGCAGTGAGGGTGGCTGGAGCTGCTCCGAGAAGGCTGAGGGCCGACTTCAGAGGCCAAAGGGGATCTGCAAAAGGCCTGAGGTTGTGGCTCTTCCATAGGCATGACTCTGGTGCTCCAAGCCTTTCAAGAACGCATTGGCCCATGACAGGAAAGGACACAATGTATTCTGAAGTAGAAGCAGAGGATAAAGCAAGACAATAGAACACAGTGGCTACATGTTGAGAAGAACACCCTGCTGTGGTCCTCCCACATCTTGGGCCACAAGGCCCCTTCTCACACCGCGGCATTAATTCATCCCATGGTGGACTTCTGGATCAGGAATCTGCAGCATTCCAGCTCCCCACAAAGCAGAGGTGTCTGTTTTGGACGATGGGCACAGAACACAACACCAGAGAGGCTGAGAGTGCGTGGTATCCGCATCCACTTGTGGTGGAGTCTTAGTCCTATTTCTGCTGCTATCACACAACACCACGGATAGGCGATTTATAAAGAGAAGAAGATTTGCCTCATGGTTCTGGAGGCTGGGAAGTCCAAGAGCGTGGCACCGGCATGTGGGAGGGCCTTCCTGCTGTGCCATAACATGGTGAAAGGGCAAGAAAGCATGCAAGACAGAGAGAGGAAGTTGAGTTGGCCTCGTCTTCCTCTTCAGGAACACACTCCCACCCTAGCGAATTCACCCCTACAGTAATGGCATTCATCCATCGTGGCCTGGTCACTTCTCAAAGGTGATCCCCAAAACTGATGTCCCTCTCGCTTACAAAAGATGTTCATTCTGCCCCAGTAGCCCCTAAAGCCTTGACTGGTTCCACATCAGCTCTAGCGTCCAAAGCCCAGAGTCTTGTCTGCGTTAGAGGGATGTGGCTCAAGGCACAAGGCATCCTGAGACAAAGTTCCCTCCAGCTGTGACGTTGTGAAATCAGAACAAATTTTTGCTTCCACAATACAATGATGGGACAGGGGCAGGACAGACATTCTCCTTCCAAAAGGGAGAACTAGGCAAGAAGAAAGGGGTGACTGACTCCAAGAAAGTCCAAAGCCCGACGGAGAAAACAACAGTAGGTCTTAAAGCTGGAGAGTAATCTTCTCTGATGCCATGTCCTGTCTTCTGGGAACACTGGGGTGGGCATCAGGGCCCCAGGGCCTCAGGCTTTGCTGGGATCGGTGCACCCAGCAGTTGGATTCTTGTGCCTATAGCTCTCCCAGGCTGGAGTTACACTTGGTGGCCCTACCTGTCTGTGGTCTTGGAGGCAGCCCCACTTCCACAGCTCCACGAGGCACTGCCCTAGAGGGAATTCTGTGGTGGCTCTGCCCCTGCAGCAGTCTCTGCCTGGGCCCCCAGGCTGTTGGCAGCATCCTCTGAAATTTAGGAGGAGTTTCCATGCTCCTTATAGCTCTTGGAGGTGTGCATTGCTCTGCACACACCTGCAGAATTAGCACCATATGGATGGCATCAGAGTTTATGACTTGTACTCTCCAGAGCAGTGGGCTGAGCTGCTCCTGGACCTGCATGAGCCACATCTGGGTCATCCAAGAAGTGCTGCACTGGAATTAGGGAGGAACTCTGGTCTATGTTCCTAGGGAGGGTGCCCCAGTCCTGTCACCTCAAACTATTTTGCACTCCTAGAGCTCTGGGCATGTGATGGGAGGAGCAGTATTGAAAACTTCTAATACGCCTTTGGTGTCTTTCTACCATTGTTTGGATAAATACAACTTGGCCTCCTTCTATCTAATCTCTTTAGCAAATGGTCTCTTGGCCGCACCCTTGGTTTTTTCTCCTAAACACACCTTCTTGTTTTTTTGCATGATCAGATTGCAGTTTTTCCAAATCTTTCCATTCTGCTTCTCTTTTAGTTACAAATTCAACTTTAAGTCATTTCTTTCCTCTCACACCTTACTGTATGCCATTAAAAGAAGCCATGTAGCTGCCCGAATGCTTTGTTGCTTAGATATTTTTTTGGTTCATTGCTCTTAAGTTATGCTTTATATAAAGTCCTAGGACACAGATGCGATTCTGCTAAGGTCTTTGCAACTGTGTAACAAGGATGGCCTTAACTCCAGTTTCCAATGCTTGGTTCCTCATTTCCATAGGAGACCTCAGCAGAATGGCCTTTACTGTCCACATTTCTACCAACATTCTGGCCATGATCACTTAAGTCATCTCTAAGAAGTCCCAGACTTTCCTTACAGCTCTTGTCTTCTGAGTCTTCACCAGAGTTTCTTTTAATGCTCCATTCGGAGCAATTTAGGCTTTTTCTGGCCTGCTCCTCCAAATTCTTCCAGTCTCTACCCACAACACAGTTCCAAAGCCACTTCCACATTTCTGGGTATTTGTTAGAGTAGCAGCCCATTTTCAGCAGCAATCTTCTGTCTTAATCCATTTTCTTCTGCTGCCACAGAAAATTGGCCTGGGTAGCTTATAAAGGACAGAAGTCTATTTTGCTTATGGTTCTGGAGGCTGGGAAGGCCAAGACCATCATGCTGGCATCTGACGAGGGCCTTCCTGCTGTGTCGTAACTTGATGGAAAGGCATGGGAGTGGGAGAGACAGGGAGAGGATGGGGGGCTGCATGCATTCCATTGATCAGGAAACTACTCTTGAGATTACTCACCCACTCCTGTGATAATCCATTCATGAGCGGGAGACCTAATCGCCTCTTCACGATCCCACCAATTAAGACATCACAATGACAGCTGAATTTCAGCAGGTGTCTTGGAGGGGTCATTCACGGCACAGGGGACATCTGTTCTTGGCCAATCTGCTTGGACTGTAACTCCAGAGAGGCCGAGGCACAGCATCCTCATTCCACTTATGTGGAGTTCAACTGCACCCAACATTTTTAAAAAACATTAAAAAATGTTTTAAAGATGTGGGGTACAAGTCAGTCTTAGGTATACAAGTGGTCATTGTACAGGTGAAGTTGGGGCCTCCCATTGGTCCTTACTTCACCTGGTTTGGAATCAGCTACCTTTATTGATGTTATTGCACCCAGCATTTTATCATTCCTTGCCTGAGTGTCAATTGCATTGGCTGAATCAGAATGTTATCACTGTTTATTTGAGGACAAGCTAACCAGGGAGAAGAGACTGCGAGGCCTTAGCCACTGGTCTCTCCTTCCACTCTACTCAACACCTCCCCTGCATATCAGCACCTGGGAAGTCTTCCTCTCTAGGCAGGGTACCCATCTAAGAGGTACCCTGGAAGTTTGACCTGCTGGGCCCAGAGGGCGGTCGCCAGAGATTGGACAGAGGTAGGCTTGGAGCTAGCTCCTTTCTTTGCGAGCACTATCGCGGGAACTGTGTCCTCCCCGTAAAGTGGGAATAAAAACCCCGTAGGCTGCTGTGAGAGTGAATGAGAAATGTGTGCGCTGTGTCTGAGAAGATGCCACAAAAACTCTGCAAGATGCAAGATGCTCTGGCTCTCCCGGGCTCCAGCGGACACCCTGTGGCCCCAGGTCCGTCTTGAAATGTGAGCAAGGAGCAGAGAAACCTGCCAGGAGCTGGGGTCAGGGTCTGCACATGTGCAAACACACACAGACCTGTGAGCATGCAGACTCACAGACACACGGATCCACAATTACACACGATGTGAGCATCCACATGCACTTACTCTCCAGACACACACACAATCTCACACACTCACACATGTGTGCACACACTCGCACCCATTCACACCCTCCACTCAGGGCTCCCTAGGCCTCAGGGTGCCGATTCCTCTCTCCGTGGGGTTCTCGGGTCCTCTCCCACTTTTCCCTTCCTACCTGGCTCCAGTGAGGCTTTGTCGAGAAGTTTCTGGACAGTTGGTCTCTCGGGCTCCGTGGCTTAGCACAAGGTGCCTGCCCATCCCGCTACTGGGAGAGCATTTCCTAATCCTTCTAACCAGGCTGTCTCCTCTCTTCAAGTCCAGCTGGGAAGCTGCATTTCCTAGGAAGAGTCCCTGGGGCAGCAGGAACAGTGCCCAATTCCCTGAGCACAGGCCTGTCCTCTGTGGCTTGCTCTGGACAGCCCTGAGCTGCAGGAGGCCACTGCAGAGCCACGTGTTGGCAGGGGAGCCCCAGGACTTGCACCAGTCCTGGACTCCCACATGGGGAGGCTGTTTCCATCTCTTTGTGAAGAGTTGTTTACTTTGGAGTTCTGTATTAAACTTGGGAGGGTGTATGTTGATGTGAACACATCTTTTCTCCAAAGCTCCTAACAAGCGCCTGGTTGATGCTTTTAAATTATCCTAAACCATACTCCTAGCTTATTCTTCCAGCAACCAAAAGAAGAGAGCAGAATCTCAGACGTGCATTTCTTTCTGCTTGGGTTCTCACTCCTGGGCACTGAAGGAAATCGTCCTATTTGCCATGGCACAATGACTGGGGCTCTGGGCCAGAATGCGCAATTTCACAGCTTTGGTGGATAACTAGCTATAATTTTCATTAGTCTTTCTTGAGTAAGCTCACCCATGGTAGTGGGTGAGCTCTGGGGTGTTTTCTGTACCTCAAACAAGCTTGGGTCAATTTCCAATAGAGCAATTCCACTGCTAAGTACTTACCCCCAAGAGAGATGAAAACATATGTCCACACAAAGACTTACATAAGACTGTTGACAGCAGCTTTATGCATAATCATTCAACACTGGACACGCCAAAGATTTGCACCTGCAGATAAAAGGGTGAACAAAGTGGCGATGTCCATGCATGGGAACACCGCACAGCATTCCCAAGGAATAGACTACGGGTACTTGAGACAAGGCGAATCTCAGAGCGTGATGCCAAGTGAAGGAAACCACTTCATATGACAGTATGCTCTGTCAGTCTATGTATATGAAGTTCAAAAACAGGCAAAAACAGGTCTCTGATGGTAGATATCAGAGCAGTGACCATCTCGTGGGACCAGAGATGGGCAGGGAAGGGCTGTGAAGGGGCTTCAGTGTGTTGGACAGGCTCCGTGGATTTGGGTCATGGATACATGGATGTGTACCTGTATCGACCTGAAATGTGCACTTAATATCTATGTGCTTTCTGTGTGTAAAATAAAAACATCATTATATTGCAAATTGCATGCTTAAATGAACTCAGAAACCTGGCTTGCCCAAGGAATGCTGAGGCGAGATCTATAAAGCAAACACCTTCCTTGGTGAGTCAGACACACATGGCTGGGGCATGCATATTTGCTAAAGTGGGGTTCACCTGCAGAGGATGGAGCATTTGCATAATCTCCTCCAGGTCATTCCTTCCTTGGTGAATTTTGAAAAGGGCACATGTTGGGGAGTGGGCTAGAGAACCCATAATTGGAAGGAGACTTTATTTTCATCATGTTCAAAGGGGTGAGGACATGGTTGATTCCCAGGTTATTGGGCTGTTTCTCTCTGATGCAGAGACTGTCTGAGGCTTGTCCCCTCCCCACGTCCCTAGTCCTCCTGGACCACTCTGAGCTGAGGTTGGAGAGCCCAGAGAAGCCAGCTCCTCCTGCAACTAGCTGGACCCTGCCGCTGACCATGGGAGTCTTGCCTCATCCTCTGTGCGAGTCCTTGGGATAAGTATAGTAGTAATACTAACAGTAACCATGATCATGCTAGTCAAGTTCGCCCAATTGCAAGAGATAGAATTTCATTGCCACTTAAGCTATAAAGGAAAACGCTTAGTCAGCATTCAGGTGCACCCAGTAGATGCTCGGCCGGGACCTGGGCCGCGTGTGGGTGCCTGCGTCCTCCAGGCCTTCTAGGACTTCTGCTTTCTCTCGCTCTTGGCTCCTCCTCCTTTACGAAAGAATGCTTTCCTTCCATCTCTCTGCCCGTCTGCTCTAATCTACTTACAAGCCGGCTTTCTCTACTTCTTTATGGGCATAGCTGAAGCCTGCCACCCCACAGATGTAACCTCAGCTACCGCTTGGCCCCTCTTCCGTTCAAATTTGGGCCCAGTGTCTCCACCCCTGGTCCAATTGATTCCAGGTGGGGACAACATGGTTCTAGGGGCAGATACCCCCAAAGTTGTGGATACTATTACCCATAGTTATAGTAGCCACAGGTGACATTTATTGTGTGCACACAGTGTGTTAAATGCCTCTGTGGATCATCTTATTTAATTTTTGCAGCAAACCAGCAAGACACATGTCATCCTTCTTTTGCAGATGTGGAAGCTGAGGACTCCACAGGCGAAGCAACTTGCCCGTTGTTCCAGCTGGCAGGTAGCAAGGCTGCAGTCTGAGCCCACCTTTGCCTGACCACAGCATTCTTGCTTCCTCTGTGGAGATACCTTGTTTTTTCATGCCTAGCCCGTAAGATAGACTTTTTCTAAGGTTAAAAATGACGACTGGTGCAAATATAAAACAAACACACGTTAAAGAACTTATTCAGCTTGTCAGTTAATGAGGGAACCAGAAAAATGACACAACCAGTTCAAAGGACATTTGAGGATTTCGGAATTTGTAGGTAATTTGATAAAGAAATGTCAGCACAAGTTTGCTGCGTTAGATGCAAAACGAGTTAACGTCCTACACGGCCAAACTGTAACCTTTGGATAACTGATGTCTTTAGTCAGATAAGCTCACCTTGGTGAGGGAGCTATTCTGCCCCTTTAAGGTGATGCTTGATTTCTTTGTGTTGGTCTGTTCTGTGTGATGTGATGTCCAGTTGAACTCTAGGAGGTGGCCTTGCTTCCCTCGGGACACCATGCCATGCCTGCCATCCTTCCCCCATGTGGGCAACTAAATATATCACACAGAGATGCTGAGGACACGATGGTAAGAAACAAGAATTTTAAAAACCTTGGGTATCTTCCCCCTGAAATCCTTACTGGAAAAAAGAGGGGTGAAAACAAACAAGTGACTGGAAGATCACCCACACTCCCGCCAATAGATAGTGCCTGCCCCTATCATGAGGCTGTTTGACCCACCCACCTGGCAGGCCAGCTGTCCTACGTCCAGAGAAGGATTTACAAATCTGTTTCACTTTTCCTCCGAAATAAAATATAAAATATATTAAACAATTTAGTGAAAACCGTGGCTTTCCTGGTAGGCTGATCTATTCTCCACCCACAGACACATCTGCTTTGAAAAGTCAAAGTAAGACAGTTAGGAAATAAAATGACAGTGCATAAGCTCTGGCACTACAGCACCGTAACCATGGACTACCCACCCCATCTACTCCTTTCCAAAGGTCACCTGTTCTCCAAGGTGCTGTCCTCTTCTGTCTTCCTCCCCACCGGCCAAACTCCCTTCTTTGAAATCCTTTTGTTCTCATGATCTGGTAGACATGCTCGGAATTCAATGAGCTTTCTTGCCCTCACTCCTAAGAGCAAAGTCCTTCATTTTCTTCTCATTTTCATGGCATCAACCACTGTGCTGGGCACATGGGCCACAGCGGGGGTGTGAAAAGAGCATATGCTTTGGACTCAGGTTATGTTGGGGTTATGTTCCGACTCTAGCAGCTACTGGCCATGTGGCCTTAGAAGATCACTCCATCACCCTGAATTCCTTACTGGCAAAGTAGGCATAATAAAATGAGAGTGCCCGGCACAGTAGAAGCTCAACAGAAGTTGGCTCTTGTTATTTTTCAGCAGTAGAAGAAAGGGACTCAAATTCCTGCTTAAAAAAATATGCGAGTCCACTTAGAGGAGACGGCTCTGAGGTCTCCTGGACTCACACCTCCGGGTGTGAGGGTCTCCGCTGAGAACATTTGCTTCAAACTAGAGCAGGGCTGTCACAGCAGAGTGGTCGAGCTGGTGGAGTTCACTTTCATCCTATTTTTGGAGCTGCAAAGGGCTCTATCTCAATTTAATTAGAGTGAAATCAGCCAGGTCTGGGGATAAAGTCTTTATACTTGGAGCAAACTTTGTGGAGTCTAGGCCAGCTTCCTTCCTCATCCATGATGACATCCTAATGCCTCAGGAATGTCGCCGTAGAGGCTGTTGTCCGCCTGAGCAGACCACGCTCAGTCTGGAAGATTTTTTCAGAAAGTATGTTTGTCCTTTGAAACCTCATTGATGAATACTGAAGCCATGTCTTTAAATAACACAATATAAGGCCCTCCCGCGGTTAGTGGAGATGTTCTAGAAAGAAAACAAGGAGGCATGATGGTGGTGGCATCTAGCTCTGTGCCTGGAGGAGGTCCATGTTCCACTGCGGGTTGGGCCCCAGCTTGTCCATTGAGCAGAGTCATCCACTGATTCAAAGAGGCCAAGTGGATCACGACCACAGAACGGGAGGTTCCACTGAGTCAAATATGACTGAAATCTCCCCATGCATCCCATCCCACGAGGCTCAGGCTCCGATGTGCTATAACTCACGCCAAGGGTCTGCAAAGATTTAGTAATGAGTCTACAGTTGACTTGGGCACTCAGGTGCTTGAGTCTTCAGAAAGGAGTTCTTTATTTGTCTCAGAAAAAGGTTGTTACTTAAAAATAACTTTTACTTGGAAAGGATTATAGATTCACAGGGAGCTTTTAAAAAAATGTCCTGGGTGGGTGGGTAGCGGGGTTCCTGTGTGGTTTTGCTCAGACTTCTGTAAGGTTAATGAGTGACTTTTGAATGATGGATGCATTTTACATAAGTATAGTACAACACGAAACCAGGGTTAGCACTGGTACAACCCACAGGCCTTATTCAGGTTTCACCAGTTTTACAAACACTCATTAGTGTGTGTGTGTGTGTGTGTGTGTGTGTGTGTGTGTGT
>CAUYQG010079228.1:0-20429 GCA_963574415.1 Tarsius wallacei | reverse complement strand
TGCCCAGTCTCACAGGATTTGAGGTAGAGTTAGAAATTCAGTAAATGTGAGGTAGGAATTTGTATAACATATTAAACGTGAGCTTAGAATTTATATAACATATCAAACGTGAGCTAAGAATTTATATAATATATCAAACGTGAGCTAAGAGTTTATATAATATACCAAACGTGAGCTAAGAGTTTATATAATATATCAAACGTGAGCTAAGAGGGGGTGTATAGAATACAGTGCAGCAGACGTGAGGTAGGGGTTCACAGCAAATATAGTTTTTCTAAGTTTTCCTGGGTACTTCACTTCCAGCCTCCAGAACAGAGGGAAAACAAATTTCCATCGTTTATGCTACCCAGTCTATGATATTTTATGACAGCCCAAGCTAAAATAGGTTTAGATATTTTGAGAAGAGTTGTTGTCACAAAACCAGAGTTGTTCTAAATGCAGTGGACAGCAATTTCATCGCTTTCATGCTCATATTTATGAAAGTTTCACTTAACACCACTTGGCCAGTGTCCAGGGCTGCCACCCTTAGAACAACAAACAAAAGCCTGTGATTTGAGGAACGAGAGAATGAACACAGCCCTTCTTAGAAGATGGAGCTGTCAATTCAATTTTCTACATACAATGTCCTACTCCAATTGCAAGAGGTAAAAGCAAAAGCATGCCCTGATCCCTCTACAAAGGAGCTGGAGCCCTGCTGCTAGAGAGGACAACACTGAGAAGGCCTGTGTGCTGGACATTTCTCTGCAACAGCACTGCACCTGGGCCTTCCTTAGGCCTTGCACCTTGCTTGCCCAGTGCCTCTGTAGCATCCGGTTGACTAGAGTGAGGTACCTGAAGAGATCCCTGGCCTCTGACAAAGAATAACTCTAAAAGAAAATTGCTAAATTCCACTCTACAAGCCAGATTTGTTCAGTTCTGATGTTTGCAAATTTGAAGCTTTTTATTTGGCTCCATAGAACTCTATGACATTAGGGCTCATGCAAGGCTAAGACACACAGCTAGGTTTATCAACTGCCAGTGGGCAGGCATGTAGACACTCTCTGGCAGAAAGCAGTTTCTGATAACCTATTGGTTTTCCCCGGCTATTAAAAAAAATATAGAATAAAATGTCAACCCCACACAGGCAAGTACAGAAATGGAAATGAAAGTTCTGCCTAGTATGGCAAGATTTATTTGTTTTTTAAATAAAATTGGGATCAATTTGAGATAACTGCTGGGAGATGCAAGGAATTACTTTTAGATATGTCATTTGTTTTGTTTCCATTCTGGACCCCACAGGAACATTGCCAGTGTTTTTCCAGTGGCACAATACAGTGCCAGAAGAGTTAAAATAAGAAACCCTACCTGCTTAATCTGCCAGAAAACACAAGAGGAGCAATCAGCTCTGGGAAGAGTTGCTCTGAATGAGGTATGCCTGGCTGCTTTAGGCCATGCTGTTTGTCAGTCTTTCAAAATTCAAGTCATTTCCAGATGCTGATCTATAATATTGTGATATTTTATCTGATTACACTTACCTGATTGTGCCTTATCTGCTATTTGCCTTCCCATTCTTCCATGTATATTAAATGCAGGTGCTTTTATTATTCTGAGAGCCAGAAAGTGTTGACTGTTCTGAATATAAATGGGGATATTATATCATTAACTCGCTCTGAAAGCAGGGCCATTCACTGTGTAAATCACATGCAAGGTACCTAGTGGAGACACAATAAACCATAATGTCTTGAGAAAGAAAGCAATGAGGAATGGATAAGGAGATAAAAATTTAAGGCATTGTTAAAGAAGGGTAATCTTCAAAATCCTATTTGGTTCTTTCAAATAGCATTTGTTGATAATATAACCTTTATATTAGAAACTTTTTTAAGTTAATAAAAAAAAATCTTTTGGGGGAGGCATCACAACACGGAATGCTAACACTAATAGGATTGCATGAAAACACTATCACTAACATTCTGTGGCTCGTCTAAGTCAGGAGGACATTTTGAACGTACTAGAATAATCTTTTAGAGAAATATACTTTGCTTTGGCAAATATATTCTTACTCTACCTGGGTGTACTACTGAAACAAGGTGACCAAATAGCCAAATGCTTTAAGCACTTTCCAGATGTTAAAAGGTGAATCATTTAGAATCTAGTTGCAAATTTCAAAGGAAGTAATACATGGTGAATTAAGGCAGAACCGTGACAATGTGTGACTGACTACCCAATAGTCTGAGCTTATACGCTCTGCTTAGCTTCCACTGCAATGGCCTCACTAAAAGTTAATCCACAGTTATTTAAGTGGAAATTTTCAGAAAATCCATTTCAGAGCAAATGTTATGTAAGAGCTTAAATAAGCCACTGCCCTCTGTTGGATAGAATGTCAGATGGGCTGTTCATTGATCGGTGGGCCAGATTCCTCTGTAATGTAACAGCTGTGTAAAGGAACACGTCTTACAATATTTACCTAAAGGACTCTGGCCAGAGTCACCTTCTGACTCAGATCTGAAGGTGTGAGACCAGAGAGAACAAGTGTGAGGACAACTGGGAACACAAGGAGGCAGGTCACCAAGGAAGACGTGGTTTCTGCTCTCTCTCCTCCCAGACGCTGTGGAGGAGACCAAAGCACAGGACCAGGGCTACTTCTTTCTCCCTGCCACTCACCATTACATACAAATGCACAGACAGTCCATTGTCTTTCACTTGAATAAATGTATATTTAAAATACCTCTTAAAGTCAAAGTTGCTTTTTAATGAGAGAATCCCTTATTATTCTTAAACGATATGCTTGAAAACATATGAATATGAAAGATAAGTCCAATCTTTTCAATAATTTTGAATTTGAACATATTTTCACAAGAAAGATACAACAAGATTCCCATAACCTGATTAAACTTCAACGCCTGGTGCAGTGGCTCATACCTATAATCCCAGCACTTTGGGAGGCTGAGGAGGGAGGATTGCTTGAGCCCAGGAGTTTGAGACCAGCCTAGGCAACATAGTGAGACCTCATCTCTAAAAAAAATCAAAATACTAACCAGGCATGGTGGTGTGTTCCTATAGTCCCAGCTACTTGGGAGGCTGAGGCAGAAAGATCACCTGAGCCCAAGAAGTTGAGGCTGTGGTGAGCCATGATTGTGCCACTGCACTCCAGCCTAAGTGACAGAGTGAAACTTCGACTCAAAAAAAAAAACAACTTCATTTATTTGTTTATGTATGTTAGTAATTTTTTTTTTTTGAATTGGCAACTCACTGTTGCCCAGGCTGGAGTACAGTGGCATGCTCATGGCCACCACAGCCTCAACCTGCTGAGCTCAAGCAATCCTTCCACCTCAGTCCTCCAAGCAGCTGGAACTATAAGCGTGTGCCACCACACCCAGTTAATTTTTTGATTTATTGTAGAGACGAGGTCTCATCATGTTACCCAGGCTGGTCTTGAATCCCCAGACTCAGGCAGTCCTCTCATCTCCACCTCCCAAAGTGCTGGGATTATAAGAGTGAGCTACCACGCCCAGCTTCATATGCAAGTAATTTTAACTGGGTATTACTTTACATCACCCCTCAAAATGCAAAAATTAATGAAAAGAGAGATATTTTAAACATAAATGCTAAAACCGTAGGACTAGAGGACATACAGAACAACATAGGAAAATATGTTCATGACTTATGAATTGCCAACATTTCCTAGGTTACAAATAGCAGTAACTAAAAAGAAATAAAAAGATAATTACACTTCATCAAAATTTAAAACTTCTACTCATCAAAAGAAACCATTAAGAAAATGAAGATGGGCCGGGCTCGGTGGCTCAGCCTGTAATCCCAGCACTTTGGGAGGCTGAGGCAAGAGGATTGCCTGAGCCCGCGGGTTCGAGACCAACCTGGGCAACTTGGTGAGACCTCCTCTCTACAACACATCAAAAAATAAGCTGGGCATGGTAGCACACAGCTGTAGTTCCAGCTACTTGGAAGGCTGAGGCGGAAGGATCATCTAAACCCAGTAGTTAGAGGCTGTAGTGGCCATGAGCCTGCCACTGCACTCTAGCCTGGGCGACAGAGTGAGACTACAACTTGAAAAGTCACAGGCTTGGGGGGAGCATCGGCAAAACATATATCTGAGAAAGGACTGGTACCTGGGATATAGAATGAACTGTGACAACTCAACAATAGAAACATAAACCCCCAATTAAACGAGAGCCAAAGATCCAAAGAGTTAAACAAATATATACCTAAATGGCCAATAAGCACATGAAAAAGTGCTCAGCATCGTTCATCATCAGGGAAATGCAAATAAAAGGCACAAAAATACACCACTACATACCCCCACCCCTAGAATGGCTACAGTTCAAGAGACTGGCACTACCACATGTGGGCAAGAGCAACATGTGGGTGGGAGGTAAAAGGATGCAACCACACTGGGAACAGTTAGTTTCCTCTAAAACAAAACAGCTGAGCTCACGCCTTTAATCCCAGCATTTTGGGAGGCTAAGGCAAGAGGATTGCCTGAGCCCAGGGGTTCAAGACCAGCATGGGCAACATGGCGAGACCTTGTCTCTACATAAATCATAAAAATTAGCTGGGCATGGTGGTGTGTGCCTGCTGTTCCAGCTACTTGGAAGGCTGAGGCGGAAGGATCGCCTGAACCCAGCAGATTGAGGCAGCAGTGGCCGTGAGCGTGCCACTGCACTCCAGCCTGGGCAAAAAAGAGTGAGACTCTGACTCAAAAAATAAAAAAATAGGCCAGGCACAGTAGTAGCTCAGCCTGTAATCCCAGCACTTTGGGAGGCCGAGGCGAGAGGATTGCCTGAGCCCGGAAGTTCGAGACCAGCCTGGGCAACTTGGTGAGACCTCATCTCTACAATAAATCACAAAAATTAGCCAGGCATGGTGGCGTGCAGTGTTGTTCCAGCTACTTGGAAGGCTGAGGCAGAAGGACTGCCTAAGCCCAGCAGGTCGAGGCTGTGGTGGCTGTGCAGCGTGTCACTGCACTTCAGCCTGGGTGAAAAAGAGTGAGACTCCAACTCAAAAAATAAAAAAATAGTCTGCGCACCGTGGTTCATCCTGTAATCCCAGGACTTTGGGAAACTGAGGTAAGGGGATTGCCTGAGCCCACTAATTCGAGACCACCCTGGGCAACTTGGTGAGACCTCATCTCTATAATAAATCACAAAAGTTAGCCGGGCGTGGTGGCGTGCACCTGTTTTTCCAGCTACTTGGAAGGTTGAGGCGCAAGGATCGCCTGAGCCCAGCAGGTCGAGGCTGCAGTGGCTGTGCAGTGTGCCACTGCACTCCAGCCTGGGCAATAGAGTGAGACTCCACCTCAAAAAATGAAAAAACAAAAATAAGAAAATAAAATAAAAGGAAGCATATACCTACCCCATGACCAGCAGTTCCACATGTAGCTATTTACCCAATATAAATGAAACCTACATTCACAAAAAAACTGGTACAAGAACACACATACCTGCTCTTATAGCAAAAAAACAGAAATAATCTGTCTATCAATAAGAGAACAGATAAACTGTGGTAAGCAATAAAATGAACAGCACACAAGAACAAATTATCAATGCATGATGACATGGATACATCTCACAAACATTGTGCAGGGTGAAAGAAGTCTCACACGAAAGCCTATACCTGTGTATTGTATGAGTTCATCTACATGATGTTAGAATATGCAAGACTAATCTAGAGTGGAAAAAATTCAGAACAGCAGTTTCCTCTGGGTTTACTGGGAAGGATTCACTAAGAAAAGAAACGGGAAACTTTCTGTATTCTCTATAGGGTATACATGTGTAGTTGTTCATCAGAACTCAGTAAATATACTCAAGATGGTGAATATCGATGGGAATTTTACATCAAAAGAATAATGTAAGCAAATATTAAACTCTAGTTAATAATATGGATCTGAAGTGTTTAGGGAAAGTGTGATAGTGTCTTCAATTTACTTTGACATATATCACAAATAAGATAGATCAATGCATGGATAGATTATAATAAAGCAAGTATAGTAAATGCTAATCATAGAATGTATAATGGTAGCAAAAGCTTATTTGTTCAGTTCTTAGAAGCACTCCAACAAATGTAATCTTACTAAGTTCCACCAAAGTGGGAATTTTTGCCTGTTTAACTGGTTATAAGCACCTAGTACTATGTCTGGCATATAGTGTGTGCTAAATAAAGTTTTGTTGAATGAACTTTATCACACATCATTCCTTTTTTCTTTTCTTTTTTTTTTTTGAGTTGGAGTCTCACTCCATCGCCCAGGCTGGAGTGCAGTGGCACACTCATGGCCACCCCAGCGTTGACTTGCTAGGCTCTGGCAATCCTTCCGCCTCAGCCTGCCAAGTAGCTGGAACTTCAGGTATGTACTACCACGCCCAGCTAAGTCTTGATTTATTGTAGAGACGAGGTCTTACCAAGTTGCCCGGGGTCGGTCTCGAGCCCGTGGGCTCAGGCAATTCACTTGCCTCGGCCTCCCAAAGTGCTGGGATTACAAGCTGAGCCACTGCGCTCAGCCTTCTTTGTTTTTTTTTTTTTTTTGAGACAGGGGCTTGCTATATTGCCCAGGTTGGAGTTCAGTGACTATTCACAGGCATGATCATAGCCTACTACAACCTCATACTCCTGGGCTCAAGTGATCTTCAGTTTCCTGAGTAGCTGGGTCTGTTTCAGTGCTTTTAGAAAGTTAGATGTGATGAAAGCAATGCAAATGACTTCCTCAATGCAGCCCATAATCAAAACCAGAACTTTCTAAAGTAAGTATAGATTATTTTAACACATTTAAAATAAATTATCTAACTAAACTGACTTTAAAATGATGATAGGAGATAATAAAATAGAAAGACTTCCAAAAGTCCATGCCATTTATTGATCTTAAACTTGATTGGGCATCAGAATTATCTGAGAGTTTTCTAAAAAAAAAAAAAAAAAAAATACCCTTTGGACCTTCCAATTCAGTAGATCTATAATCTTTAAAAGATTCTTACATATTTTCAGTGCATAACTAGATTTGGCAATCAATCATCTTGTTCATTTATTTTCAACTTCTTCAAACGTATCTTCTAAAAAGATTGCAAAGGAAATAACTTTTATTTAGCATCTACATACCACATACTGTTCATGTTATTACATTTAGATTGCATAACAGCCCCTACAGGTATTGTTAACCCTACTTTATGGTTTGGAAAATTGAGACGAGACAATTTTAAGTAATTTTGTCTAAACTCATTATAGATAGCAGTGGAAGAGCTAAGAGTGGAAACCAGATGGGTCTACAAATCTAACACACTACCACAAACATTTTAAAAAGAGATAAGGAAAAAAATGTTGCTGTCAAAGTTTCTCACCAGGGATTACAGACAGCAGTAACTTGGACATCATACAGAAAACTCTTAATTTCTTACTTATGCCTGCTGACATATTTTCAGCTTGTATCTGATTCTGGCATCAATGGAAAAGAGCAGTTGACCTGACCTTTTTTATACAACTTCAAGAAAGGTTCCGGGGGTGGGGGCAGGGGGAGGGAAGAAGGGAGAAAGATCTTCAAGGTCTTGGTTTCCCAAGACCTGCAGCACCTGGACTGCTCTAGTTCTCCAAGTGAATATCCCAAACTGACAATTGTTTTTTCCTCTCACACACAAAAATAAGAGTCTAGAACACCTGACAGTTAAAACACATCTGAGGCAAGCTGTTATCTGTCTAGTTGCTAGAAGAGCTCTTGGTTAAAAGCAACAGTAAATGACTATCACCTTCCTGGATTGCTAGAGTGACTATTGGAGCTTTAGTTCTCTCATGCTGTTTTTAGGCTTGAAGATTATGCTCATTACAGACAATACAGCTTGACACAGGACAAATTTTTTTTTTTTTTTTTTCGAGATCCCGTCGTCTCCACAATAAATCAAAAAACTAGCTGGGGCCAAATATTTTTATTAAGATGTCTATGTTCCATCTTGTTAAACATATTGTTCGGGTATTCTGTTAGGGATATGTGGTATTAGAGTTCAGAATAAAAAGACCCCTATCCTTCACCATGTGATTTCACAACAGGAACTTGGAGCACCTTTAATGTCCTAATTCTGTACCTCTTTGCAGAGTGCTCAAGACACCCTGTTGCATATACCTTTCAGAAGAGACCCATTTACTCTAAGAGATCAAATTTATTCACTGCCTAAGAGATCACATCTTCCTGTACCTAATTCCTTTTTCAGGCACTCAACTTTCCCTTTTTTTTTTTTTTTTTTTTAGAGTTGGAGCCTCACTCTTTTTTACCCAGGTTGGAATGCAGTGGCATGCTCACGGCCACCACAGCCTTGACCTGCTGAGCTCAGGTGATTCTTCCGCCTCACCTTCCAAGTAGCTGGAACTATAGGCATGCACCACCACTCTGGGCAAATTTTTTTATTTATTATAGAGACGAGGTCTCACCATGTTGCCCAGGCTGGTCTCGAACCCGCGGGCTCAGGCAATCCTCTCACTTCGGTCTCCAAAAGTGCTGGGATTACAGGCTTGAGTCACCACATCCAGCCTTTTGTGATTTACTGTAGAGACGAGGTCTCACCAAATTGCCCAGGCTGGTCTCAAACCCCTGGGCTCAATCTTCTCGTGTCAGCCTCCCAAAGTGCTGGGATTACAGGCTAAGCCACTGCACCCAGCCTGGAATGTATTTTAATGACCTAACAAGATATGGCAAGTACCCCTTCCTGCACTGTGGGCAGGCATCATTAATAGATCATAGTGCTCTGAGCAGGCTCTCAGGATCCTTGTCGCACAGTGCTGTAAGCAGGCCTTACTGCACATGAAATAAAGAGCTGAAAAAAAGAGACCGACATACAGCTACCAACTCCACGCCCTCCTTGTTTTGCTTCCCATTAGAATTAGAATACCCACATGGAACATTCTCATGGAAAATAATATATGATTAGTGTCTGTTAGGATATTGGGGCACAGCTGGAAAATGTAGTGACTCTATCAGTGATTAATCATGCTCCTTCCTCTCCTTGTAGCTACTCAAGTCAGGAGATGCTGGTCCACTGACATTCATAGAAGGACACTAATGGCATTCAGGTACAAACAGGACACAAAAGTGGTCAATGGTCCAGGTCCATAGGCCCTGCACTTTCCAGGGCATTATTCCAGTGTCCAGAGGAAACTTCCATTACCTTAGGGTTTTTTTCTTTTCTTTTTTTTTTTTTTTTTTTTGGTCTTCTAGCATCGACTCATAGTTCTCTCACACATTTTTCTGTACTCATGGCCTAGAAGCAGGAAAAGATTTACGTGGTGTGTGAAAGAGCTTCTAATGACAGAATTAACTTTGCCTTTCCATATTTTGAAGAAGTCAAGAAGAGTTCCTTCCCTAAAGTTATGTTCTATTGTGATGCTCAAAATCTAGTATCGGCCATTCACTGTGGAAAGCCGCAGGGTACAGGAAAGAGCCCTGACTTTGGTATCAAACAGATGAACTTCAGCTCTGCTATTTTCTTGTGTTCGTGTGGGTGTGGCATCTATGACATGGGGCTTACCATTACTTCTCATAAGGCTGTTTTAATGAGTAAAGATAATGTATTTAAAGTACTTGTCACAGTGCTTGACACACAGTAGGGAACTTTATTATTATTATTATTATTATTAATATCATCATCATCACCTTTATTGCTAAGCAGTGCCACTTCCCTTGGTTCTCTCTTAAATGCCACTGTTCTTGATATGGGTAGCATATTAAGTTCCCACTGTCTCTATGTGAATGAGGGTTTCTTTCCTCTTTGGGGCCAAAGTAGTATTGGCACACAAGCCCCTTCAGCAGGAAGGACGCCTCCGATAAGGCACTCGATTGCCAAAAAGGCACTTGGCTTATTTTACAACATTGTCTAAGGCTAGTCATCCCAAAGGAGTTAACATTCCCCACACAGTAGTTTTTGCCCCTGCCAAGCAACATACTGAAATAAAAACCCTTTTAAAAAAATACCTGTTTGTCCAAATGTAAAAAAGCTATAAAAAGCCACTGCAATGAGGCAAATGTTATATGCAGACTATTAAAAATATGACATAATTTTTTAAATCTGTTTTCAAACTTCTTTTTTTTTTGAGTTGGAGTCTCACTCTGTCGCCCAGGCTGGGGTGCAGTGGCGCTCACGGCTACCCCAGAGTCAACCTGCTGGGTTCCAGCTATCTTCTGCCTCAGCCTTCCAAGTAGCGGGAACTACAGGTACATGCTACCACACTTGGCTAATTTATTTTAGAGACAAGGTCTTACCAAGTTGCCCAGGCTGGTCTCGAACCCATGGTCTCAGGCAATCCCCTCACCTCGGCCTTCCAAAGTGCTTGGATTACAGGCTCGAGCCACCACACCCGGACTATTTTCAAACTTCTAGCCAAACTTCTAACGGCCTGCCTACACCTGCCAAAAAGCTGATGGTACTTCAGAGATCATTTTATATCTCCTGCCACCTCACTCCTCATCTGCAGAGATAGATAAAGGATTGGTTGGATTTATGTCTCACTTGAAATTTCACTTGTTTTTAAATCATCTCCGTGTTGCTTTATGGAGGTGGGGATGTTGGCAAGTTCCAAACAGGGAAACAGGAAGTATCAGGCAATATACCTATTAAACAGTCACAGGCTTATACTCCCTTTGGCACATTTACAGATAAATGTAACAAGGACTAGATATGTCTTGGGCTAACAAAGTTATGCTTTTTATATAAGTCAATTGACAAATATACATAGCAAAGACAATGTATAACACAGCTTCATGGATATGCCACAAATAAAACAACTAGGCCACAGAAATATTTTATTGGCAAGCTTTCTCAGATTACTGATGAAATTTACACTCCCTTCTCATCCCATGACATCAGGGTGAAATTCAACTTACCACACAGTCATGATACATTTCCATGACAGTGAGTGAAAGAGAAGACTTTCTAGAAATGGCATGGGGGTGCAGGAATCTCTCCCTATTTACCACTAAGAATACACCGTATCTCCATGTACCAATGCTCAGCTGCTGATCCGTTAGTCTTTGTTAGTAGGTAAAAACTTCTTGATTTCTAGGGACTGTGTGAAATCTAAGTATCTGGATTAGAAAATAGATAGAGCATTCTTAAAAGTCAAAAGAAGTTGAGTAGCTATTTGCTTATAGACTAACTCATCCATCTAGAGATTGATCTCTGCCAAATTCTCTGTGATTCTGTTACTCTGTTATTTATGAGGAGCTGTGGCATCGCATTTCAGAAATTACCAAGCAGTCAACACTGATGGGTATGTATTTTTCTTGCGCACTCAGTGGTAAGAAACATATATAATAAATTCTTAGAAACTTTATCCCTTTTAGTTAAAGTCAAAATAACTGCTGACTCAATGATTTGCCACAAAATCTATTCCTGGGTAAAAGGGAGAACCATCTTCTACAGGAAAGAAGTATTTCAATACCTCAGCATTTCCAAAAAGAACAGAGAGGCATCCATAAGAAGCAAAATAAGAAACTATGTTCCATGACTGAGAAATTGTTTCTAAATATTTTTATTCTGTTTTAAATGTGTTCTCTGTGGAAAGATAGCAGATTAACTGCTTACAGGTCCTTTTGATTTTTCAAAAAAATTTTAAATAAACTTATTTTACTTTTATGGTTGCAGATAGAAATTATTAACCATCTGCCTTTGTATTATTTAAACATCATACAAATAAACATTATTTTACAACCGGAAAACAGTTATTCATAGAATTGTATATTTATTTCCCAATAATTCTTCTGTGCTGTTTAATAAGGGCCTAAAGCTACCATTATTTCAATTCTTTTTAAAATTCATTACCCATAATACTAAGAAAAACAGATGATGGTACAGTATTTCATTGCAAATGAAGAAGGCCCTAAAGAGATTTTTTAAAATTTACTAGAAGCATCAATTATGTCCTTTTGAGGAAGTAGTTAAGAGGAAAAAATGACAACCTAAATCATAACTCACACTGTTAAAAGAAATGAGAGTGGCACCACTAACTACCACTTGACAGCTTCATTAACTAATGCCCTTACATAGGCAAGTATCCTTCTGCATAAGGACAGACTATGGATAAATTAAGTAATATTTCATTTCTCTACTTCTTCAAAACACTGAAAGGCGCATACCTCTAGAATCAGACACTACGCCATGGAAAATAAATGGAAAGAGTCTTTTTTCTATGTAAGGCAGGGAAGAGAGGAAAAAATAGAGCAAACAGAAGTGGAGAGACAAGGCTTAAGATCTCCTGAAGAGAGTATGTTTTGAACCAAATTGATTAGAAGAAGGGAAATACCCTAAAGAACAGAAGACAGAATAAGCCAGCCAAGGGAAAATCTTCATTGAAGACAAACTGATGTGTACTCTAAACCAAAGGTATACATAGTACCACCTTGGCTACTTATAGACAAAGGCCAGTGTTGATGGATAGCATTTAAAATGGCTCCCAATGACCTTCACCTCTTGATATTCATGTCCATGTGTAATCCCCTGCTTTGAGTACTGGCTGGACTTACTCACTTCAGTGTACAGAATGCAACAAAAATGATGTCATAAAAATGCACTTGCTACCATCTTTCCCTTTCTTGTGCGCTCTCTCTCTCTCCCCCTCTCTCATTCTCTCCCTCTCTCTCTCTCTCTCTCTCTCTCTCTCTCTTTCTTTCGCTTAACTCTAATGGAAGGCGGGTGTCATGTTGTAAACTGCCCTAGGAACAGGCCTCCATGGCAAGGAACTGAAAAAAGCCTTCAGTTAATGGCCAATAAGGAACTGAGGTGTTGAGTGTAACAACACACAAGAAACTAAATCCTGCCAAAATTTAGGTAAGTGAGCTTTGATATGTATCCTCCCTCAGGTCTAGCCATTGGATGAAACAGCAACCCAACTGACATCTTAATTGCATCCTTGTGAGAGATCCTGATCCAGAGAATCCAGTCAAGACTGTACCTGAATTCTTGACTCACAGAAATAGTAAGATGAACATGTTTGTTGTTTCAGGCTACAAAGTTTTTGGATAATTAGTTACACATATTTAGATGACTAATACAGCTGTTTCTTGAAGTCATTGAATCAAGTGTTTTCTACAATGAGGTTCAAATGCCCCCACCCCAAATCTTGTACAGTGAATTCATTTCTAAATTTTCCACTGACTTTAAAAAGCATTATTACTTTAAAAAGAAAAAAATATATATATATAGCATTATTATAATTCTCAACCTTCTTCTGAAAAGTCTTGAAACTATTTATAATAAAAGATTCTGGGAAAAGACTGTTTAGCAACATACAAAGAATATCTTAAAATAACTCCAATGTGGAAACTATTCAGCAGAGATACAAAGTGTCTGTAAGACAGTTATAGATTGTGCCCATGGAAACTAAATTTAGCATTCAAAGATTCCAATGGTGAAAAATCTGATATCTCCCTAAATGTAGAAATATAAGAAAAATAAATGTATTTTGACGTGCTGAGAATACAGCTATGTAGCTGGATATTGTTAAATGAGTAAGACAAACAGTAGAGAGGGCTTTTCTTTTTTTTGTTAGCAATAAGTTAACTTTCACTAAAAAGTAAAACAGATAAGGTCATTAAATCATCAAATTCCATGGATTTTTTTCAAAAAGAACATACCAGTGTAACCATCAACAAGATGAAGAAACAGAACATTATCAGCACCTAGAAGTTCTCCTCACACTCCCTTCTGCATCTGGCTTCTTTCTTTCTTCCTTTCTTTCTTTCTTTCTTTGTTTTCCCTTTCTTTTTTTTTTTTTTTTTTTGAGTTGGAGTCTCACTCTGTCACCCAGACTGGAGTGCAGTGGCATGCTCATGGCCACCATAGCCTCGGCCTGCTGGGCTTAGGCAATCCTTCCACCTCAGCCTTCCAAGTAGCTGGAACTACAGACACATGCCACCATGCCCGGCTAATTTTTTGTGTGATTTACTGTAGAGAGGAGGTCTCACCAAGCTGCCCAGGCTGGTCTCGAACACCTGGATTTGAGCAGTCCTCTCGCCTCGGCCTCCCAAAGTGCTGGGATTCAGGTTGAGCCACCGCGCCAGGCCTGTCCTCTTTTCTTAAACATTATACTTGTGAAATCTTCCATATGACATGTAGCTGCAGTTTGTTCATACTCATTGCTATAGAAAATTCCATTACATGCACAGAATTCAAATTCATTGTTCATTCTACCCTGATAGTTTTCAAATGTTGGCTTTATGAACACTTTTACTGGCTGGGCATGGTGGCTCACATCTGTAATCCTAGGACTTTGGGAGGTCCAGGTGAGAGGACTGCGTGAGCCCGTGAGTTTGAGATCAGCCTGGGCAATAACCATACCTCATCCTTATAAAAAAATTTTTTTTTAATAAGCTGGATGTGGTAATGCATGCCTATAGTCCCAGCTACCTGGGAGGCTGAGGTGGAAGGATGGCCCAAGGCCAGGAGATCAAGACTGTAGTGACCCATGATCGTGTCACTGCACTCTAGCCTGGGAGACAGAGAAAGACTGACAAGAAAGAAAGAAGGAAAGAAAGAGAGAGAGAGAGAGAGAGAGAAAGGGAGGGAGGGAGGGAGGTGGGGAGGAAGAGTACTTTTACTACGAACACCTTAATATATCTCATCTTGTATAATATAAACACATTTCTAACAGGTACCTGGGACTGAGTCTTAGGTCCTAGATTTTATGTTTGTTCAGCTTTGGAATATATAGTCCTCCTAAACAGTTTTCCAAAACAGTTATATTTATTATACTCCCACCAGCAATGTATGACAGCTTGAATTGCCCTGTTTTAAATTTTAGCCATTCTTATGGCAATTTAGTGGCACTTCCCTATGGTTTTAATTTATAGAGCTGTGATGACTAATGAGGTCAACACCTTATTATGTCTTCCCTTGATTCCTCAGTTATCTCTTTTATACTATAAACATAATCAAATCAAAGTTTTTCCCATTCTTGAGAAGCAGATCAAACAAGCAATACAACAAAACAAAGAAACAAACAAAAACCCAAAACTCTCAGTGTCTGAATTGTTGGCAACATTATATTTCTTAATTGAGATGGTAGTTACATATCTCTTCAATTTAACAGCTTAATTCTTTAAGCTGTTTATAATTTTATGCACTTTTCTGTCTTAGACTTTTTTAGATTTACTTTTTCTTACATTTCTTAATTTTTATGGGAGCATTATAGTTGCATATATTCATGGGGTACATATGATTTTTAAAAATTATTTTAAAATCTATTTTTATTGGGCAACACTTCATTCCATAAAAGAGAATAAGTGATATTTGGCACAGGCACACAATGTATGATGATCAAATCGGGGTAATTGGAGTGTCCATCACCTTAAACGTTTATTATTTCTTTGTGCTAGAAACATTTCAATTCCACTCTTCTAGTTATTTAGAAATACCTAATATACTACTGATATTTCTAGTTGCCTATTGTGCTACCAAACACTAGATCTTATTTCTTCTTACTACCTGTATTTTTATCCATTAACCAACCTCTCTTCATCTCCCTGCCCTATTACTGTTCCAGGTCTCTGGTAACCATCATTCTACTCTCTGTCTCCATGAGATCCATTTTTTTTTAAGCTCCCACATTTGAGTAAGAACATGCAATATTTGCCTTTCTTTGCCTGGCTTATTTCACTTAACATAGTGTCCTCCAGTTCTATCTATGTTGCTGTAAATAACAGGATTTCGTGTGTGTGTGTGTGTGTGTGTGTGTGTGTGTGTGTGTGTGTGTCTGAATTAATGTTCCACTGTTTGTATGTATGTGTGTATATATGTATATCACATTTTCTCTATCTATTCATCTGTAATGGACACTTATGTTGATTCTATATTCTGGCTACTGTGTCCTACAGTCCTACAGATATTTTTTAAATTAAAGAAAACTCTTAAAAATTAGAAAGTTCTGTCTCTGGTAACTTTTTCTTTACTCTCTCTCTCTCTCTCTTTGATGATGGACTAACTTTCTAACAGACTGATCCTGTCGTGGATTAAAATATGTATATAAACTCTAAATGAAATACAAGAAACAAATACCTGAAGGCTCTGGAGAGTAAGCCAAGGCAGGCAGATTTTGAAACAGAGTAACAGCTTAGACAAGGGAAGTAGCATAGTGTGAGTTCCTCATCACTTTTGGCTTCCACCTGAGAAATGGTCTGTGGTTGTGACTTGGCTCAGAGCAGTTGAGTTCCCATAGACAACATGACAACTTTGCTTACTAATGAACAAGAGGAAAGAGCCTGGGGAAGCCACAGATTCTGGAAACTAAGAGGAATAATTTTAGGATGAAGAGAAGTAGGAAAGGGACTTGCATATTGTATGTGTAAACTCTTCCCAAGTTTATGGCTAAACTAAACCATGCATGAAATACATAGGGCAGAATCAAAGCAACCTGTTTTTAAAATTAGAGAAACTAAATTGAGATGTGAGCTGTCACATGCTATAGTTTGAAACATGAGTCTAACCAAGCTAGCTGCCTATTCAAGCAAAAGCACCAACTGTCTTCAGAAGAATATAACAGAATAAATCATATTCTATTACATGAAAGAATACAATAGAATTCAGAGTCTCCACAATAAACTAATCACACTATCTAGTCAAAAGAGTCCAAAGATACCCAATAAATGAAAACTCAAGAAAATATGAAATTTGACTGACTCTCACAAGAAAAGACAATATATAAAGGGCAAACTGAGATAACCCAGATATTGCAATTACCAGACAAAGAAATTCAAGTATCTATTATGATTATATTCAATGAGGCAAAGAAAAACAATGTCCAGATGCATTAAGAGATAGGTATCTCAGCACAGATATAGAAAATATTTTTAAAAGAATCAGAGATTTTAAAATTGAAAAGCATGATGTCAAAAATTTAAAAATCTGTATGGGCTTAATAGCCAAACTGAGATAAAATAGAACAAGTGAACTTGAAGATAACTCTAACAAAGAAAGTAAAATAATCTAATTTTTAAAAAAACAGCTTCAGAGACCTGTATGACAATATCAGAAGGCCTAATATATGAGTATCTAAAGTCCCAGAAAAAGAAGAAAGAGATAATATTTTATATTCATAAATATTGTATAACAAGTTACACATGTAAAAAAGAAAGAAAGAAAGAGCAGAGGTGAGAGGATCGCCTGAGTCCAGGGGTTCAAGACCAGCCTGGACAACTTGGCAAGACCTCGACTCACAATGAATCAAAAAATCAGCCTGGTGTGGTGGTGCACACCTATAGCTCCAGCTACTTGGAAGGCTGAGGTGGAAGGATCACCTGAGCCTAGCAGGTCAGAGCCTCAGTGGCCATGAGCATGCCACTGCATTCTAGCCTGGGCAACAGAGTGAGACTCCAACTCAAAAAAAATAAAAACAAAAAAGAAAAGGAAAGATAGACTGAAAACTGCCAAATTTCATGAAAGTCATAATCTACAGACTCAAGAAGCTCAATAAATCCCAAACAGAATAAATGCAAAGAAAACCATGGCAAGGCACATCAAGGTGAAAGTACTTAAAATGTTAAAATGAAAAACAAAATTGTAAAGGTAGCAAAAGAAAAATGGCACATTACTAACAAGGGAACACAATTCAAATACCATTTGAGTTTATTATCAGAAATTGTAAAGGCCAGAAGATAGTGGAACATCTTTTAAGTACTGACAGGAGAAAAACAGGCAAACCAAAATGCCATATCCAGTGAAAATCCCCTTCAAGAATGAAGGTAGTTTTCACTTCTGGTCTAGATGGAGCAACAGGGACTGGACTTATTCTTCTACCTGAAACCACCAAAGAACAGACACTGTTTGTGAAACAGTGGTTTGGAATTCACTGAACATTACACGACAAAAGACAGTGATACCCGTCAGGCAGGAAGCAAATGAGATGAGCCCTCCAACTGCTGTTTTGAGAAGAGATCTAGGCCACAGAACAGGGGAAGAAAACCCAGGCATATAGGTGTCTCCCTAAGCAGAGGAATGAAGTTCAGAGTCCAGAAAGGCTACAGCAGCTGGAGTTCTCAGGACAGCGGGGCAAAGATGAGAGAGCAACATAGAAAGAGAACTCTGGAGACCTACAGAGGGCTCTGTCGAGTATTCAGTGGAATATTAAACAAGGTATGCATTGTGAGGAAGCTACTTGAGACCAGCAAAAGAACCGCTATCGAGGAGAGAATGTAATAGAGCCCAGCACCCACATAAACCGGGAGCCAGACTAAAAGGCCTCATGGTTCACAGGGTATTGGGTCGAGGCCTCAGAAGGGTGTTTTATCAGTAGTGGGGAATAGTTAGCCCTAGAATGCACACATATTAATAGCAGTCCTGCCTTACAAATATTAAAAGCAAGAATGGAAAGAATCGAACTATTTATAAGCAACTTAACTGTGTCTCAGTAAAAAGGCTCATAACTATTTATATAATAAAAATATCAGGCCGGGCGCAGTAGCTCAACCTGCAATCTCAGCACTTTGGGAGGCCAAGGTGAGGGGTTTGCCTGAGCCTGCGGGTTCGAGACCAGCCCAGGAAACTTGATGAGACCTCATCTCTACAATAAATCAAGAAAAATGAGCCGAGTGTGGTGGCGCGTGCCTGTAGTTCCAGCTACTTGGAAGGCTGAGGCGGAAAAATCGCCTGAGCCCAGCAGGTCGAGGCTGCGGTGGCTGTGAACGTGTCACTGCACTCCAGCCTGGGCGACAGAGTGAGACTCTGACTCAAAAAAAAAAGAACAGAGCATTAGTGAGCTATGGTAAAACTGTAAGTATATGTATAACTGTAGTTCCCAAAGGAAGAACAGGGGCAATACAAAATATCTGAAGAAATGATGGCCAAAAGCCTTCCAGATTTGTTAGAAATGATAAACTCACAAGTCCAATAATTCCAATGAACCCCAAGCACAAGAAACATTAAGAAAACAACACTGTCACATTATAATCAAATTGCTCAAAACTAGGAATAGAGAAAAAAATCCTACAAAACGTCATGTCATGTACAGAGGACTAACGATGACGGAAGACATCTTAATGGAAACACAGTAGAGCAACATCATTAAAGTACTAAATGAAAAAAGACAATAAAAAGTGTTGGCAAGGAAATGAGAATCCTACTATATTGCTGGTGGGAATATCAAATGGTGCCGTCATTTGAAAAGCCGCTTGCCAGTTCCCCTGAAATTTACACAGTTACCATATGACCCATCAGTTCCACTCCTCAGTACATACCCAAAAGAAATGAAAATACGTGTCCACACCAAAACTTGTAAATGAAGATTCATAGCAGCATTATTCATAACCGCCAAAAGGTGGAAACAACACAGCAGTTAACCAGCTAATGAATGGGTAAACAAATTGTAGTGTGTCTGTACAATGGAAAATTATTTGGCCATAAAAATGAATGAGTGCTGATACAGGTGACGATATAGATACAGCTTGAAGACAAAGAAGCCAGACACAAAAGGCCATCTACAGTGTGATTCCATTTATATAAAATATCCAGAATAGGCAAATCCAAGTAGGCAAAAAAGTATATTAGTGGTTACCAGTGACTGGGAAGGTGGGCATAGAGAGTGACTGCTAATGGGTATGAGGTATCTTTCGGGGGTGATGAAAAAGCTCTTAAATTAGATAGTGTTGATGGATGCATAACTCTATAAAAAGCACTGAACTGTACACTTTTAAAGGGCGAGCTTTATGATATGTGAATGATATATCAACAAAGCTGTCAAAATGACAGAAATGGTTGAAATACATTGTGGAAGACATTGGGAAAGTGAGCGATAGTGTTACAAATGATATACTATATACAAATACAATTTATCTTTAAAAAGCAAAAAGAAAAATTATGTAAATGCCAAAATGATCTAATTAAAAGGCAGAGATTGTAAAATCAGATAAAAAAAAAGAAGACCCAATCATACACTGCCTACAAGAAACCATTTAAATACACATGCTCCTTTTTTGCCATGGGGTAATGTTCCGACAAACGCATCATAAGTTGAAAATATAATGAGTCAAAAATGCATTTATTACATCTAAATTACTGAACATCATAGCTTAGTCTAGCCTACCATAAACATGCTCAGAACACTTTCATTAGCCTACAGTTGAGGAAATCATCTAACACAAAGCTTATTTTATAATAAAATATTAGATATTTCAGGGTAATTTATCAAATACTGTACATTAAGTCAAAACAGCAACAGTTTCACACCACAGCAAAGCCAAAAAATCATAAGTTAAACCATCATAAGTCAGAGCCATCTATATAAAGACACAAATAGAGTTCAAACAAAAGGTTGGAAAAAGTATACCATACTGATACTAATCAAAAGAAAACAGAGGTGGTTACACTAGTATCAGAAAAAAATAGATTTCAGAGTAAAGAGCATTACTAAGGATAAGAATGTCATCACATAATAAAAAGGGATCAATTCTTCAAGAGGATATAATAATCACTTATGTACCC
>CAUYQG010079225.1:0-21356 GCA_963574415.1 Tarsius wallacei | reverse complement strand
ACAGTTTTCAGATAATATAAATCCTTTTAAAAATCAAAAGCTGGAAGAACTTTTTAAAAAGACTATATACTGTAGGGTGATGGGATTAATGGTAGTAAGTATCTGTCTGGGGATGGAGAGACACTTCTTATCAACAAGGGTTCCTGAACGAAGCATATTTGTATACCTAACCCTTAACTGTACCCCACAATATCATTATAAAAAATATTGATTATTAAAAAAAAAAAAAAGACTGTCCTAAAATAAACAAAGATCCAGTCAAATCCAGGGTGACCTCCCCAGGTTCTGAGCGGAGATATCTTTGGATTTAAGAAGCTGTGGTGCTTTTTGCGCTTCTTCTCCAGGTTGGTTCTCCTGAATTCAAGGGTGGCAATGCACTTGGAGTGGGTGATTCAGGTCATTGCTAAAAAGTGCCCCCAATGCCATCCGCTACTACTTTGTTTCCTAGGAAGCCTGACCACTTTTTTCTGCTCAATCATATAGCCCCTAATACCTGTGGTGCTTGCTTTTGTAACCAAAAATTATTAGATGGGACTTCCCAGAGCAACTAGGAGTAAGTCACCAGTCAGCAGGCTGACATCAAAGCTATTGATGCACATTTAACAACCTGCTCATCTCCTTCCCATACACACTACTTCCTGGTGAAGAAATAGTTCATTCCCCTTAAAGACGCCCTGAAGTACTTGGGCATGCTGTATAAGGTCTGAAAAGATAACGTAAGGAAAAGGCAAAGAGAACAGTAAGGATGCTCAAAAACCTAACTTGAGGTGCCCCTAGATAAAGATAGTAAGTACATCTTTTACATTTTCATATTCAGTTCAATATAAAAAACAAAAATTGATAGAAAATCAAAACCCAAGAAACCCAAGACCCAAGAAAAGATTATCCTCCTTGTTATCTTGGAATCCTTCCCTGAAGAAGAGAAAGCTTCAGGGAAAGAACAGGAGGCATCATCATAGCTGACAGGAATCCAAGACCAGGAAAGAGGAGGAGACTTCATGAAAGGAAAAGTGGTCCAACAGTGCCATGGAAGGTAAGTGGAATAGATTAAGTGTGAGCTAGAGGAAGCCAGGTTGAGGAAACCTCAGTTAAGCACCCAATATACAGCTGGGTGCCTCCTCCACACCAGGCTCAAGTAAAGGCAAGGGACACTCAAAAATGGAATCTATCAGAGAAGACGTGGCCTTCCAAGAGCTTGCCTGAGACAGTCCTAGATACAGTCAGGAATATCTACTCAGTGATTACTGATGAACCCATCCCACAGATGACATTATCTCTCAGTAAGCATCACTCAAAGTGGTATTGGTTCTATCTGTGAATATTTTCCACAGCAACAGTCATTATCTGACTCAACCCGGGGAGTGACAGGGAGAGACAGGATAATTGGTAAAAAGCAGGGAACCAAAATAGTTTCTTAATTGCTGAAGGAAAGGATCTTTCACAATTAGAAGCAAGATCCACTGGTAAAGTGTCAGGCTGCGCTTAAGAGGAGATGGAGGTCTGAGAGAACAGGAGGAAAGGACCTGGGTACTGCAGTCTGCCTGTCAAGGGGGAGCATCTTTGCCAGTCAGTCTTACCTCGGCCAGCAGCACTATCCTCTTGCCATCGGGCCATATCACATGGTCAACTTGGGATCTCACTCGCTCCCAGGTCAGCTCTGGAGTCCGCAGACTCGCCTGCAACACATACGGCAGCACACCATCAGCCGCGGCAAGTCCCATTCTGGGGACAGAAAGGTGTCGAGGGGAGCCATTGCAATGAGCAAGGTGAAAGAAGCAACCAACATGCCAGATGGAGAATACCTGTCCTGGTTGGTTAGGACTGTTCCATTTCAGGGAATTTAATCTTAGGCCCAGCCAGGGAAGGGTCCCTCAGGATGTCACTCCACAACATACAGTGTATGCCCACTCTCACAGTAAAAGGTGCTACAGGAAATACAAAAGAAACCAAAGACATGGCTTCTGCCTTCAAAAAGCTTGCACTTTAGTAGGGGACACAAACAATACATAAGTGAGAAGAAAGAAGAGCCTTTAAAATACTTACAGAGCCACATGCAAACAAGTGCCAATTAATAGAGTGCAAACTGATTACATAAGTGCTAAGGAGACACAGGAAAAACGAGGGTCAGAGCTGAGTGGGTTGTAAGAAAAGCTGTATGTCCTAAACACAGCATGCTGAGGCCACGGTTCTGCCCTCCTGTCCCAACATCCCAGGGTCCACCTTCTCACCAACAGGGTTCACCCTAAAGTCATGGAAGCTTTGCGACCTAAGTACAAATGTGAGGTAGCCTTTAAAGAGATGCTTAATGGTAGCGTGAAGCTCCCAATGGCTCACCCTGCTTCTACTTCTGTATGTTATATATTCAGAGAACAAGAGAAAAAATGTTAAGTTCATTAACAGCAGCAATCAAATAACAGTCACAGGGTACAGACTTAAGACAACACCTCCCTTCTTCTATAGGCAATGCCTAAATAGAAAGGGAGTTCATATTCCAAAACTACCCACTGGTTCACCTGATGAAATTGAGAAGTTCTGCCAAACAGTTTTCAACAAAGTTATACAACAGTCACTGACTGAGTACACACCATGTTCTCACATTGTAGTAAAGGCCATGGATATAGTCGAGACTGTAGATTCCTCTACTAGACTGGAAGCTGTCTGTCACAAGGACAGTACCTTCTCTTCACTTCTGTATTCCCAACAACTATCTAAGCATACAACGGGGTGCTCAGCTAACACTTAGAAAGGAGCTGGTCTCTATACCTGAGGAAGTATCAACCTAGTGGGACATTCAGACAGACATATCATTATATGTCAGTGTATTCAGCACTGGATTAGTGCTCCAGAACATTTTAAAAAATTAGGTAGATGGGAAACAAAATTTTTTGAAATGCCAAGCTTCATACATTGGCTCAACCTTTCAGGGCAATCTGGCAGTAGTCAGCAAAACGTTATATGTACTTAATCTATGACCAATCAATCTCACTTCTAGGGTTCTATCCTATAGAAAACACTTGTTCAAGTTCATAAATATAAGTGCCCAGAATATTCAACCCAGCACTATCTGTAATAGTGAAAAACGCAAATCAACAAGATGGTTCCATATATGTAACTCTTTTTTTTTAGAGAGAGAAACAGAAAAGGGGAGAGGAAGGAAGGAAGGATGGGAGGGAGGAAGGGGTGGGAGGCAAGGAGGGAGAGATAGGAGAGAGAGAAGAGTGGGGAGAGAGGGAGATAGGGCGAAATGGAGAGGGAGAGGGAGAGAGAGAGTCTGGAGTATTATGTAACTCCTTGAAAAAATTTAATTTAATTTAATTTTTTTTGAGTTGGAGTCTCACTCTATCATCCAGGCTGGAATGCAGCGGCATGCTCACTGCCACCCCAGCGTCGACCCTCTGGGCTCTGGCGATCCTTCCGCCTCAGCCTTCCAAGGAGCTGGGACTACAGGTGCGTGCTACCACACCCAGCTAATTTTTGATTTATTGTAGAGACGAGGTCTTGCCAAGTTGCCCGGGTGGGTCTCGAACCTGCGGGCTCAGGCAATCCACTCGCCTCGGCCTCCCAGACACTGGGATTACAGGTTAAGCCACCGAGCCTGGTCAACTCTTATTTTTTTTTTTGAGTCAAAATCTCACTCTGTCCCCCAGGCTGGAGTGCAGTGGCACCTGCTGGGCTCCAGTGATCCTTCTGCCTCAGCCTTCCAAGTAGCTGAAACTACAGGTACGCGCTACCAAACCCAGCTAATTTTTTATTTATTGTAGAGATGAGGTCTCACCAAGTTGTCCAGGCTGGTCTCGAACCCGTGGGCTCAGGCAGTCCTCTTGCCTCTGTCTCTCAAAGTGCTGGGATTATAGTTTGAGTAACCAAGCCTGGCCCCACTGACAGTTTTTAATGAGATGATGGGACTTTAAAGTGTTTCAGGTTCTTAGTGTTTCACATCTTCTAGGGGACAGCAATCTTGGTGATCAGGAGCAAAAGGGTTGAAGCCATGATAACAAAAGTCTACTGTGTTAGGAAGCATTCCTCAGGAAGAAAGAATGGTGGAATCAGGGAAAGGACACTTCTGAACACAGGAAAATAATCACTGCTTCCCAGGTGCAGTTTACTAGAACACTGGAATGGCTATGATGCAGACAAAAGCGCTGAGAGTGTGTTTAGAAAAGGGGTTTGAAGAGAAACGTAGTTAACTTATCTCTACCACTGTCCAGGGAACTTCCATAGACTGACTATTAAGGTCTATTTGGCAGTCACATTCCTCAAGAGAAGAGCGATTTCCCACCCTTGGCTGGCACAGCTTGGCAAAAATCTCTCTTAAAGACATCTAATTGTCTTTCTGTGGATTTATAATCACTAAGCAATCTACCAGAACAGGGATGCCTCTACAAACTACCTTCCTAAACTAGGCATACATCCCACCATAAGTCAGTCAGTTATTATGCTTGCACAAATTGGCCTTAGGATTTTGAAGGCTGTACATCAGTGTTTTTCAGGGTGAAAAACTTGGTTCTAGTCCTGTAAAACATGGAGTCAAAAGCAAGTCTCAGGTTAAATCATTCTTTGGGTGGAAAAAACTTTTAATGCCTGTGTACTGGTTAAGAATTGTGAAGCTTACAATCATACAGGACTTCTGTGTGATGCAAGTGGGTAAGCTGGTTTCTTTTTAAGAGAAAGGAAAAAAGACATGGCCCGAAGGCAGCTGAGGGCACAATTCCTATCACAGGTTTCTCCAGTAGCCACAGCACAGATACTTCTCAGAAAAAAGGGCAGCTTTCTAAACGACTAATTCTCTTGTATACCTTACTAAACGTGCAGCTGGCAACATTTCAAGGCTAGGTAAACGATCAAGTCCCACCGAAAAAAAGAAAAACCACGCTCAAGTTCTGGTTACTAAAAGCATCCGGATAAATATTTCCCAACTCATCTCCTACACAGTGTCACTGGGTGGCCCAAGAGTGACTTGCCTTTTTCTCACTCTGCATCTGATCCACCGAACAAATCCCACTGGTCACAGCGCACCATTTCTCATCATCTCCGCTGTCTGCCCATCTAATTCAAGCCACCACCTTCTATAGTCAAAGATACTGAAAGAGCCCGCTGTCCCTGTCCACTACTCAAGCTCCAGTGCTCTCTTGATACAAAAGCCAGAGTGATTTTTAAAAATCGAAATCAGATTTTGTTGCACATCTCTCAAGTCCTTCCGATAACTTTCCTCACACTCAGAACAGAATCTCAAGTCCTGGTCACGCCTAGGAAGCTTTGCGCAGCCCCTACCTCCTCGAGCGGCTGCTTCTCCGCCCTGCCTGATGTCCCTCCTCCCACAGAGGCTTCTTTTCTGTTCCTCCAACACACGAAACACGTGTCTACCTCAGGTCTTTTACTTGCCATTCTCACGGAACAGAATGCCCAGACGGCATGCTCCTTCATTTCATCCAGATTTTTTGTTTTTTTCCCCAAATGTTATCGCCTCAGAAAGACTTCCCCGACCACCCTGACTAAAAACAGCATCCTTGGTGTCCTCACCTTGCTGTTTTTCTTCAACACTAAGCACTGACTGACAATCACTGTCTGTTTGTCATCTGTCTCCCATACTAGAATAGACACTTTCTGAGAGCTGGGAAGTTGATCACTGCCATTTCTTCAGCCAGTTAGAACTCAAAAGAGAGCAGAGCAGGTATTTAATAGAAATTTGCTAAACAGGGAATGAACATTCTGGTTTCAGTAATTCATTGAGCTCGCCATTTCTTTGAATTTCATTTCACATGCCTGTGATACTACCACTGAAGGCCAAGTAACTTTCCAAAAGCTCTTCTGAGCATCTCCCCTTCGGGACCTCTGATCTTAGCCTATTACCTTCTGCCAAGAAGGACACAAAGAGAGATGGGAGATAGTTGCAAGCTCACGTCAGTGGTAGGCATGAGGGGCTACCTGGCAATACCTGCCAAATTAGGTGTAGACTCAACACAGCAGCCAGGGTGCTCCTTTTATTTATTTTTATTTTTATTTTTTTGAGTTGGAGTCTCACTCTGTCACCCAGACTGGAGTGCAGTGGCATGCTCCCGGCCACCGCAGCCTCCACCTGCTGGGCTCCGGCGATCCTTCCGCCTCAGCCTTCCAAGTAGCTGGAACTACAGGCGGGCACTACCACACCCGGCTAATTTTTTTTGATTTATTGTAGAGATGAGGTCTCACCAAGTTGCCCAGGCGGGTCGCAGTGCTCCTTTTAAAATAAGAGTCATCCTTTCAAAACACAAGTCAGATTATTAGAACGGCTACAATGGCTCCCCATTTCTCTCGGACTATCCCCAGGCATTCCTGTGCCGGGCTTGAGGCCCTATCAGCTCTGGCCTGCTCCCTCCAACGTCACCTCCCGCTCATTGCCGGCCCATGCTCACTCTGCTCCAAGCGCACTGGCCTACTTGTTCCAAGCAGACCAGTCAACTCCTGCCAGAGGGCACATTCACTGGCTGTTCCCTCCGCTAGAAATGCTCTCCGGACTCTACAACTCCACATGGCGCATCCCTCCATGTCCACTCAGACACTGCCTTCATGAGGCTCTTAGCAGGGTCCTCTATGAACAAGACAGCCTGGTCATGTTAGTGGATTCCCCTCGCCAGGCTCTACTTTCCCTTTTTCCACGGTGCTTCTGCCTCCCAACATAGTATACATTTTACTTATTTATTAATGTTTGTCTTTCCTCTTACTAAAATATAAGCTCCATGAAAGTAGGAGTCCTTATCACCTGTTTTGTTCACTGACTTCAAGCATCCAGAACAATACCTGGCATGCAGCAATCACACAAAAATACTTGTAATTGAAGGTAAAGAGTCTTCTGGCCTTTTATTTGCTTATTTTATAGTTTGAGAGTCAGAGTCTGGCTCTGTCATCCAGGCTGGAGTGCAGTGGCGTGACCATAGTTCACTGCGGCCTTAATCTCCTGGGCTCAAGCAATTCTCCTGCCTTAGCCTCCCAAGTAGCTGGGACTATAGGTGCATGCCACCATGCCTGATTAAGTTTTTACATTTTTTTGTAGGGGGATCTCTCTATGTTGCTCAGGCTGATCTCAAACTCCTGACCTCAAGTGATCCTCCTACAGGTATGAGCCACCACTCCTGGTCTTCTGGCCTTTATCCTGAGAGATTGCTTATGTCAGGGTTGCTTTATTTTTGTTTTGTAGAGATAAAGTCTTGCTATGTAGCCCAGGTTGGTCTCAAACTCTGGGACTGAAGCAATTCTCCCACCTCTCCCCCAAAGTGCTGGGATTACAAGTATGAGCCATCTCGTCTGGCCAGGACTGTTTTTGAAGGTGATATTACTATCACAATTTGAAGTTAATCTACAAGTCATGAGGAGGTAATAATACAACATATAGGGAAACAAGACAAAACTAGACTAGGAGTAAAAAATCCTGGATTCTGTGCTCCAATTTCATTTGGAACCAATTATATGATTGACAATGTACTCAACTTCTTAGTTTTCCAACCGAATAGTAAGTAAAAGAATAAGAAGATGAAATGAGACAAAGTAAAAATACAGAAGGTACACAATTGCATTCTGAGTTATTTTTATTTCAGAGGGGAAATTCCTTCTTCCTTCTCCCACTCTGAAGATTTTAGGGCCTAGGGCATGACATGAATACTTCCCTTTAATCTTTTCCCCTTTGGGGGCTCTATAAGCAGATTAATCCAGGAAACGAAATTCATGTGCTAGACAGTTTTAGAAATATTAATATGCTTGATCATTTAACAAAGGGGTAGAGGGGCAGTATGGCACACAAGTAGAACTTAAGCAAAAAAAAAAAAAGAACGAAAAAGAAAAAGAACCAACTACTAACTAAATTATTCATCATAAGCAAAATATCATGGTAAGATACAGTAATGGAGCCATGCCACTAAGACACCCTAGGGAAGAAATGGGCGTTGGCAGGTTGTCTCACCAGCTATTTTTAACAATAGAAGAATAGGGCACCGAGTTAAAAAGAGAAACCATATAAAATGGATGCTATCCAGCAGGCTCCCAAAGGACCAGCTGATCCTTACCTGGCAATGCTGAGGCTCAAACAGAGCAGCCCTCAGTGGAGATGAAAGCATGCTTTGCTTGAGCCAGTTACCCAGAAGGAAATACAGCTGTGCCATACAAATGCCATGAAAATGTAAAACTAGAGTGAAAGGTGCACTGAGAGATACTTTGGTAAGTCTGAAAAGAAAGAAATAACATTTCTATTAACTATTACTTGGGCAACTTATTAGTACCAAGCGCTATTTTGGATTGGAAAATTTTAGGGTGAAAATAATCAAACCAGAGAACTGAAGTAATAGATTTTCCAAGTCTGAAGAACACATGCAATTATACAAGGGCACTGGAGGACCTTGACACCTACAGACCCAGTTACTATGTTTTGGGAAATGTGTTGAGGGGAGACCTAGCCCAATAAGCAAGGGAGAGAAAAGAAGAAACGATCATACATGGCAGACGCAGTTCATCTTAAGCAAGACAATCACCCCACCTATAGATCTTTCTCTCTCTTGACTTTGGTAAAACCAAACACGCTCAAATCCTGCCTGACTCACATTCAGTATATCCTTCTTGTAGTTTTGAGTTTATCCCGCTCTAAATCCTAAACTCAGAGATAAAATGGCTTAAAGTGAAATAGGTTTCAAGCTTGGGTGGAAGAAGACAATCATTTTCAAATGAGTAAATGGAGATGAAGAAACTTTATAGTTTCCAGAAACACAGGCCATAGGGCTAGTAAGTGAACAGATGTGGACAACTCTGCCAGGATAGTCATGTTTAAGATGGCTGGATTTCTTAGGATCTCATTTCCGATTTGTTTCTTCGGAAAAAGAAGGGGGTAAAAAAAGCCCTCAAATCATGAGCCACTTGATCTTACCACGTCAATCTCCGTGTTGGAATGTCCCATGTTACAAACGATGCAGCTATTCTTCATACGGTCCAAGTGCTCTCTAGTTACCACATTCTTGTTACCTTAAAAACAGAAGACATAAGCACATGAAAAGGAGTGAAGGTGGACCTCCACCTCATACAACACATAAAAATTAACTCAAAATGGATCATAACCTAAATGTTAAAGTGAAAACTATAAAACTGTGAGAAGAACATACAAATCTTTGTGATCTTTGGTTAGGCAATGGTTTCTTGAATATAATACCTAAAGAGCTTGCAACCGAAGAAAAAACAGATTAAGTTAGACTATGTCAAAATTAAAAACTTGTGCTGAAAATGGCATCACTAAGAAAGTAACAAGATAGCCCACAGAATGAGAAGACAAATCTAATATGGGACTTGTATCCAGAATACATAAGGAACTCTTACAACCTTATACTAAGAAGAGAATTTAAAAATGGGCATTTGAATAGACATTTCTCCGAAGAAGATGTACAAATGGCCAACAAGCACATGAAAAGATGGTCAACACCAACAGTTGGAAATGCAAATCAAAACTACAACTACTACAAAGATACCACTTTGTCTCCCTCTTTCGTTGTCATAGGATGGTGACAGTCAAAAAGATAAACATCTTGGTGGAGAAATGAGAAGGCACATGCATTGTTGGTGGGACTGCAAAAGGGTGTAGTCACTTTTTTAAAGCTTGGCAATTCTTCAAAATGTTAAAAATAGAGTTACCACATGATCCGGCAATTCAACTCCTGGGTATATGTCCAAGAGAACTGCAAATATACGTCCATGCAAAAACTTGTGTGTTTGCTTTTTGTGTTACAATGTCCATAGCAGCATTTATCCTATTATTTTGTTTTAGAGTCAGGGTCTCACTCTGCCACCCAGGCTGGAATGCAGTGGCACAATCTTGGCTCATTTTAGCCTCCAACTACTGGGCTCATGTGATCCTCCTGTATGAGTCTTCTGAGTAGCTGGGACTCTAGGCGTGAGCCACGACGCCTGGCTAATTTTTCTTTATTTTTTCGAAGAGATGAGGTCTTGCTATGTTGCCCAGGCTGGTCTCGAACTCCTGGGCTCAAGCAATCCTGCCACCTTGGTCTCCCAAAGTGCTGGGATTATAGGCTTTCTAATAGCCAAAAATTAAAAACAACCCAAATTGTCCATCAATTGATGAACAGATAAATAAAATGTGGCACATCCATACAATGAAATACTACTCAACAATAAGAAGGAATAAAGCACTAGTACTTGCAATTACATGGAAGGACCTTGAAAGCATCATGCTAATAAGTAAAAGAAGCTGGTAACAAAAGACCATATGTTGCATGATTCCATTTAGATGAAATGTCCTGAGTAGACAAATCTCTGCAGACAGAAAGATTAGCATATTCCTCTCTAAAACTCAGAATCTACCTCTGTGGAAACTAACACAATAACCTCTCCCACTTTCTCTATGACGAATTATGCTTTAGCCTTGCCTTAATTACAGGGACTAGAGAGAAATACACATCACTTTTAGAGGTAAAACAAAAAAATCAAGTGTACAAACTTAAGAGCTGACTTTCCAAATAAAACTGTAAGTGAACAGCTTCTCTAGGTAGCTGAGACATAACAATTATAAAGGGCAAGAGAAACTTTCCCATAAGGATGACCTAATGGTATACCTTTGGTCAGAGCTCTAGAGAGGTAGGAAGAATGTGAAAGACTGATGGTTTTGTGGATTATTATCGCTCTCAGCTTTTAGTTTGGTTTTTCAGAGCATTTCCAATCATCTGTCACTTGCTCCATGAAAGTGTTCCCAAGTACCACCCCACTGACTATGTCAGAATCATACCTGTACAGGTAATCACAATGTCCACTTGTCGGATGACCTCATTTAATTTCACCAGTCGAAATCCATCCATACTGTTGAAATAAAGCATGACTAATTAACCTAAACAGGCAGCTGGGGAAGCTTTTGCCACAGAACTTCAAAAAAGAACTTCAAAAGCTGTTATCAAGTTCCTGTCAACTCTTGAGAGAGCTGGACTACTCTTAGTAATGAAAAATCCAAGGCATTTCCTTAGTTCATTCAGGACAGAAATAAAAGGTTCCTTTGCATCGCTGGAACTTATTTCTTCCTTATAATAAATAGGGAGCAAGGGGTACCAGGCGATTCCCTGACCAAGTTTCTAGAAACTCTAGAAAGTGCCACTTAGCCACTGAATCAACTACCCCATAGAAAGTGCTCCTGGGCCAGGCGCAGTGGCTCACGCTTGTAATCCCGGCATTTTGGAAAACTGAGTCCAGAGGATCATTTAAGCCCAGGAGTTCAAGACCAGTCTAGGAAGCACAGTGAGATCTCATCTCATAAAAATAAAAAAAAAATTATATATATATATGTCTGTCCTAGAAGGCTCTCAAACTCACTGTGTTTTATCTTCTTCACATGCCATATTTATGAATGTAAGTGCTCTTCTCAGGATTATCATTGATCTTCTGAATGCTAAAAGCTAAAATATTTCTTAGGTTCTTGACTCTTTTTTTTTTTAAAGAGACAGGATCTCACTATGTTGCCCAGGCTGGAGTGTAGTAATTACCCACAGGCATGATCATAGTGCCCTCAAATTCCTGATCTCAAGCAATCCTCTTGCCTCAGCCTCCCGAGTAGCTGGGACTACAGGTACATGCCATCATGCCTGGCTTCTTAGACTTATATTACTTGATTTCTTTCCCTACATTAAATATGATTTGCCTCCTTGAAGACCCATACTTCCTGGACTCCACAACACTTCTCTCCTGGTTTTCCTCCTCCTTTTCTGATGCCTCTTCTCAACCTTGGCCAACTTTTAGATACTGGTACTCTGCAGGATTCTGCCTTTACTCTTTTCACTAATTCTCTTTTTGAGTTGGAGTCTCACACCATCGCCCAGGCTGGAATGATGCAGTGGCACATTCATAGCCACCCCAGTGTTGACCCGCTGGGCTCAGGCCATCCTTCCGCCTCAGCCTTCCAAGTAGCTGGAACTACAGGCATGCGCCACCATGCTCAGCTAATTTTTTGATTTATTGTAGAGATGAGGTCTCGCCAAGTTGCCCAGGCTGTTCTCAAACCCATGGGCTCAGGCAATCCTCTCACCTTGGCCTCCCAAAGTGCTGGGATTACATTTGCTAATTCTTTTAGTACTCATCCATACCCTTTCCTCGGTTACAAATGACTACTTATAAATGGCTGATTTTCATATTTGTATCTTTAGCTTAGATCTCTCCGAAGCTTCATATCCTCTGGATAGCTTCTCATGAATGTCCCAGAAGGCTCTCGAACTCACTGTGTTTATCTTCACACGCCCCATCTATTTCTTCTTCTATATTTTCTACCTTGATCAATAGCAGCACCGTTTATTCAGTTATATGACCCACATAAACAAGAACGTCCTAACTGAAGTTGCCACCCATCTGGCTGGTTCTCCTGTAATTCTCAAAGAGTCTCTTGAATCTGTCCCCTCCTCTCTGTACATGCCGGCCTTGCTAAGTTCAGGTCTTACTATATCTTGCTTAGATTCCTACAGTAACCCCAGCCCAGGCCTACTGCCCCCTAGGTTTACATCTCTCTAAACCATTCCACAGTGATTTCCCTAAAGCAATTTGGATCATGTCACTTCCTCTCTTAAAATGCTTCAGTGAGACTGCCTGTTCCCAGGATAAGACCCAAATCCTTACACTGACAAGTGATTATGTTGATATATGATTCCTATGACGCCTGCACCTCAGATATTACCACTCCCCCAAGTCCCTGAATGTGTCCTATCTGCCAGCTATGTTCAAGTATTTCCAGCTTCTTAAATATGCTATCTGATCTCCTTCCTCGAAGACTGTGCACATGTCCCCTGCTCCTGGAATATATTTCCAAACAATAAAATGCACAAGTCTCAGGACTTAACTCTACTGACAGCTCTTTCTACTCTGCCCCTAGTTCTTCAGATAGACATTTCTCCTCTGAGCTCCTATGGCACAGTGGTTATCTGTGCATATGCTTCCCAAAGCAGGGCCTTATTTCATTCATCTATTCATCTTATTCATCCTTGGCACACAGCACAGCACCTAATACATGGTAAGTGACCAGTTTACGTCTGTGTGGTGAATTTGAACAGCATCATAATCAGTATTACAGCATGTTCAGGTTTCTATAATAAAACCTGGAAGTACTACAAGGCTCTCCTAGTATCAGAGTTCTGACTTGGAGGAAGCCAGCAATCTGTCAGGGGGAATCTGTGGATTATGGTTCGATGTGTAAGGAGTGGCAGGATGGGGGAGATGGTTATGGTATAAACTTGACACCAGTGGGAAGGACAGGGGTGGGGGAGTAGTGTCCAGGCTACACTCCAACTCTGGCAGTTTTCAGGTACAGTGGTATTTCCCATCCTGCTGAGGATGGCAAGAGTCAGTGTAAATAACAGCTACCATTTAGTGAGCATCTACTAGTTATCAGCAGCCCTGTACTTTATATAATTATGTATTTACAGACAGGAAAGGAATGATTCTTTCTTAGCTTTTTTAAAAAGAGACAGAGTCTCACTCTATCACCCAATCTGGAGTACACTGGTACAATCATAGCTCACTGCAGCCTTGAACTCCTGAGCTCCAGTGATCTTCCTGCTTCAGCCTCCTGAGTAGCTGGACAACAGGCATATGTCACCATGTCTGTCTCTTTTTAACTTTTAATTTTAGAATTGTTTCAAACTTAAGAATTATAAGGCCAGGTGCGGTGGCTCACACCTTTAATCTCAGCACTTTGGGAGGTGGAGGTGGGAGGATCATGTGAGGCTAGGAATTCGAGACCAGCCTGGGTAACATAAAGAGACCTCGTCTCTTTAAACAAAACAAAAAAAAAGAATTACAAGAATAGTACAAATAATTTTCATCTACCCTTCATTAAGAATGAGCAGACTCACTCCACTTCAGGTTATGCATTTTGGGAAGGCATACCACAGAAGGGAACTTCTCCATGCCTCAGAAGGTGCTGGCCTGTTTCTTTCTTTCTTTCTTTCTTTCTTTTTTTTGAGTTAGAGTCTCATTCCGTTGCCCAGGCTAGAGTGCAGTGGCATACTCACAGCCACCCCAGCATCGACCTGCTGGGTTCATGTGATCCTTCTGCCTCAGCTTTCCAAGTAGCCGAAACTACAGGTGCGTGTTACCATGCCCGGCTAATTTTTGATTTATTGTAGAGATGAGCTCTTGTCAAGTTGTCTGGAACCCATAAGCTCAGGCAGTCCACTCGCCTCCTAGAGTGCTGGGATTACAGACTGAGCCACCGAGCCCAGCCTTTCTTTTTTGATCACTGCTTTCAAGGGGCAGGTATTACATATGGAGAGGATAAGGGACTACTTGTTCTTTGGCTCGAAGCATCCTGTCACTATTTCCATGGGAATTCTAAATTTTAGCCCTCAGATAGCCACTGTTCTCTCCAAGTACAGCTCCCTGACCTTTGAAAGACCAAGTTTAGAGTCAGTAGCAGCCTCTCCGAGGATCTAGGCCCCTCTAAGATAAAACGTGGCCACACAGGCCATTCCTTGGAGGCAGCTCATCGATCACACATTGGAGGGCAGAGCACAAGAAGAAGCACGTCCCCCTCTGCATGCTTACCAGGCCTGCAGGGCGCATATGGGGTCAATCTCAGTTACATACACAATGGAGCCCATGGCTTTCAGGGCAGCACAGCACCCTTTCCCCACCTGAAGAGGGAAGAGAGCACATGTATTAAGACAGTCAATGAGAAAACAGTTACTCAAAGCTTCTGGTAAAGTGTACCCCTATCTTTCTGCCCCAAGAGGAATTTCACTGAATAGATTCATGCTTGGGGAGAAACAAGAGAAACAAATACATGAATGCAGTCCATCAACAAGCCCCTCTCTCCCACTCATCACATTCGTGTATATAAGAACACCCACACTCACGATTTATAATCAAAACAAGCTAAAAGAACATCACAGACGGTGGTGCTGGAACAAGTCAGAACATCAACATAAGGAAAAATGGCAAAAATGAAAAGGGAAAAGAAAGATCATTCTTTAACTGCAGGGACCACTAATGTCCTTTCTCACATCTACAGTGGGAATGGGTGTACTCTCATGTCCATACAAGTGAAAAATTCCAGGATATTCCAGCAAAATGCATAAACCTCTAGTGAATGGAAGATTAAGCCTTACCTCTCCATAGCCACAGACCACCACCTGCTTTCCACCAAACATCATGTCTGTTGTTCTTTTAAGTCTAGGGGAAACAAACATTGAGACAGATGAGGGTTCCCTTGTTTCACCCCTGAGGTTAGACTGGGTTTCTTGGTTTTCATGGGATTTTTTGGCTTGTTATTTGCTGTGAAAGAAAGACTTGTTTTTACCCTAGAGAAATGAATGACCAGAAAGAAAGTTTGAATAAGATACACATTTTCTCACTCCTTGCCATTCAACCAATTCTATAAGTGAGAGTTTTATTCTTTTATCTCCTTTTCTTGTGAATAGTACAGAAGGGAAGAAGAGGTAGATTACATAGTAACTTTTAAACATAAAAGTTATATACATTTATTATATGACATCTTGAGCATATAATACTCGGAAAGAAAAGATATAAAGAAGAAAATTAAAATAATGTAATTTTAATTTAGGAGGTGACAAAGTTCTGGCTTAATGGAGACATTACCCAAAGGTGCTACACAAATCATTTCCAGAAATAACCAAACCAAAAACATTAGAACCTCATCTCAACAGCTCAAGTTCATCTCAAAGATAGTAAGCATTACCCATCAAGAATTGATTCACGGCAACAGTAGAGGTTGTCAAATTTCTGTTTGGTGACTGAGTCATTGACATTCATGGCTGGAACACACAGCTTCCCAGCTTTGGACAGTTGGTACAGCCTGAGGATGAGGGGCGCCAAGAAGAACATAAAACAATGAGACACTACAATCCACCATCCGTTTTACATCAGATTCCAGAAACTTGTTGACTAGAAAAGCATGAAGCGTAAGACATGACTGGTTTTGTCCTATTAGGTGGATATTGAGAAACAATGAATATCATTCTAGAGCCTGCATACAGCCTAGCAATAAAGACCTTATTCAAAAGTCACATGGGGAAAACCTTTGACCCACTTCTTAAACTTTAAGGCTAGAAAACACGAGGCCCTCACTTGTTCCCCATCTGCTACACTCCCACTATTGCAGGTTTGCTATCTGTATCAGTAATGAAAACACCAAGCACGCAGGCTTAGCTCCAGCTACCTCATTTTCAATATGATGTGTCCTAGAGGTATGTGATTATAAGATTACGTGTCCAGGCCACATGAAGCCAGGCATGTCCACATCACATCTTACCTGTGAACTCCAGTAACACTCTCCTCTACTATGCCTTTGATTTTCTTGAACATGTTGGGATACTTTTTATAAATCCAATGAGTGAGATCCCCGCCATCATCCAAGATCTGCAACAGTAAGCACCAATTGTGTCAGTCACTCTGCCGAAGGCTCCAGGCTTCATTGCTTCTCTGGGTCTTGTATCCCAATTTCTAAATACCCGTTACAGATATTTCAACTTTCCCATATGGCCATGCAAAGTAAAGCCAATGCAAATTGGCCAATGCAATACTGTACCAAAGAGTCATTATACTGAAAGTGTAAAAGACAATGAGGGATAAAAGGCCAACTATTAATTCTTACTGCCAAATGAACTTCCCACATGACACATCTACTATATCAAAATATACAGCAACGCAATGAAGCTATTCTTATGAATTGACCATTTAAGGGGTTGTCCAGACCATCAGTTCTTGAATGTACTGTAGATATTCAGAAAGCCTAAACCAAATTCAATTTAACAGATTTCTATCAGTTAAGTTCAGAACTTTAAATAGGTTTTGTCAAGGCTTAGTTTAAATAAAAGGCCAGATGATTAGTCTCCCTCTCAGAATGATGACTTATAAGACCTTCTTCATTCATCGTTTATTTTTCCCAAAGTACAGGCACTCTCCCACCCAAGATGTCAGGCAGCACTGCAGGGTTTTGCCTAGCAGAACCTCACTCTGTGCAAACCAAATTAAAAATATCCAGGAAACCATGCAGCATGTAGGTGTGCAAGCATGCCTCTGAGCAGCTCATCACTGTTTCAGGTTGGGAGTTTATCTAAACACAACACTGTGTCCACTGGAGCCTTCATCAGCAAAGGGGGTCTTTTGAATTACAAATGGGCTGAAGAAAGGCCAGCTCAGAACACTATCAGGCATTGGACTGTGACACGTCAGCCTTCCCAAGCCTGTCAGAAGTGCTTGGCAGGACTTTGCAAATTGTCATACCACCCTTCTGGAAAGTCCCCACAGCACCAAGTTGCCCTCTGCTGGCATGCACCCATTTTGCAGTCCTGTCAATGATCGACTCCACAAGTGCCAACAATGTCAGCCTGAACCCCAGGGTATGCGTGTCTACCACCTGATCTCTCTTTTGCATCTGCTCTTGCTGTTGGTCTATCTTCTCTAACCCAATCAGACTTGCCCGAGAATGGGATCCAAGGTAGGACTCGCCTTAAAACTATATTTGCTCCAAACACAAGCAGAAACCCTCGGAACACATGACCCAAGAAAGCAAAGGGATTTTTTGAGTTTCTCTCTCCCACTCTCCATGTATGGAATCCTCATGGAGTTTTCCCCTGCCTCAGAAAAGATCAGAGACAAAAGTTCTCGTCCACTTTTCCCTTTAACAAAGACATCTGATACTGGCAGGTAGTTGCTATCCTTCATATTTATTTAACAAACGCAACCCTTAATTGTTACCATGCAAATCTGCAGAAAATTCTTGTCCTCAGGAAATCTTCCTGGGGTTGAAAAACAAGCAAACTACTCGATCTGACAGGAGCCAGAGGGCCCGGGTCCCGTTCTCTGGGCAACAACTGTTTTGTCCTTGTCTTCTCCTTCATTAACCTTGCCAGCAGTTCATGCTGGCTCCGCAGTTTGTAAAAGCTCTCTGGGCACAATCCCACATCCTCCCTGGGTTCCTGCCTATAAAATCAATGTTTTCTTCCCTGGCATATCTTGTTTAGTATCCGTCAGTCATCCTCCCTGCTGTCACTGTTAAAACTGTTGGAATGTGCTGACTCACCTCACAGCCACTGTCAACCCTGCCCCCCACCCCCTTGGGATATGAAGGCTTTAACCTAGCACTGGGTGCCATGTGACCTGGATTGCAGAACTCAGAAAGAGGCTGCTTCTCTGGCTTGCACTAGGCAAGGTCTGCTAGGCAGCTTTCAGCAGCAAGCCATGGTTGGACTAGAGCTTAAAGGGCTCTTTGCTCAGAGGAATCCCTAATTTTTCTGCTCACATCATAATAGGCAAAACTGCTTACAAAGCGGGAGTGTGCGTCATATGCTGTGGCTTTTGCCTCTCTGCAATCTAATGTGCTATCAGGCTGCAAGACTTGATCTTTTAAAAAATGAAACAAAAATAAAAGTGGAGCAAAAATTAAAAGGCTAAAACTTAGCCTGGCCACCTTTTTTTAAAGGTAGGGAATTAATAAAAAGAAGAAATTCAAATCTGGAAGCTCTTCAGGCTTACTATAAATTTAGCATATGCATTCTCGAGAGAAAGCTAAGTATCTCTGAAGTTGTGGCTTTTTTGTTTGTTTGTCTGGGGTTTGCTGGCTGTTGTGTTAGGGGACCAATAGTAGGGGACAGAAACTCATTATCCTTGCTTTTTAACCAGCCATGTGTTCATGATGAGCAGCAATTTATCCCTTTGCACTCAGATGTCCCCTCTGAGGGGACATCATAAATCCAGTAAACCACTCGGGTGTCCCCTCTCAGGGGACATAAAGAGGTTGCTAGTGACTATACAGGACAAACTTATGCCAACACAAATTTTTCAAAACTGTATGTGTCCTCGAAGTTTTCATTCAAATTGCATGAAAAAGCAAATACAGAGATGGAATAGACACTGAGATGTGATCAATCAGTTGAGAAGTGGTTTTCAGGGATCTTAAATGCGTCCTTCCATGTCTTCTTTGAACATCAGACCGGAAAATAAATGATATATTATTAATGTAGGAGGAAGAAAATAACTGCATTGTCTGCTCAAATAGAAAAACACCAGGTGAAAGACGTCAAACGAACTTCTACTGTACAACATGTAACAATGAACCTGCAATGCATGTCAGTGACTGTTTCACATGTGGAAACATATAAGAAAAATTGAAGACATAAATTTTGATGTTTTTGTCATAAAAAGTTCTTCAAAGTCCAAAATTCCATTATAAGCCAAATATCATTACGATAAAATAATTGGCTCCAATGCTGTACTATTTAACATGAAGTGACTTTTTTACTCTGTAAATAAGTGCTGTCAAGTGCAGCAAAGGGTTAATATTATGAAAGACTCTGAATGCTGCCAACATCAGCGCTAACAATTAAGGCACTCTGACAAGCGCATCAGCCCTCTTGAGGCACCCCTAAGCACAAGTATCGGGTTCTGCTGGAAGCCCAGATCATCACTTAGAACTGGAGTCATTTCCTCCCTTCTTGTTGGGAAATCCTCTTCCAGGTCACAGCCTCCCCCACTCCCAACCCCTACAAAACTGTGTTGGTGAAGTCGGACCCACCATGTTTGGCTGCCAGCCCTCCACATTCACACATCTATCAATGCACCACCAGAAGTCATCTTCTGACTCTCCTTTCCAGGCAAAGACGGGAAATCCTAAGAAACAGACACAGAGAGAAATCCTCAGAGGCTAGAAAAAGTGCTGATCCCCAAATTGGCAAGGGGACCCTGGTTTTCCAACTCCATTCTGCTGTGTTCCTTGGACTGACTTTCTTCACTGCTTCAAGCCTGTGAGCCAGCCCTTTGTCTGCCGTGGTCTTTCTGCTCTTGCTAGTCCACTCTGTTCAAGCAAGATGGTTGTTAAAAATATGACTAAACAGAAAAAAGAAGAAACCAGAAGGAAGTACTTCTTGATTCCTCACACTGGCATTCCTACCCTTTCCCAACCACACTCTGATCCTTCTTGCTTCTACAATGAAGTCACCCTACCCCCTTCATTAGGAAAACCCTTACACGCTTTCTGTCCGCCAAAATGTTGCTACATTTCAAAGCGCAGCTAAGTGTCATGTTCCTAAAAAAGCCTGACTAACCAGCTGGAAGTGGCCCTCAAGAAATCTGAACTGTTCTTTTTTTTTTTTTTGAGTTAGGGTCTCACTCTGTCACCTAGGCTGGAGTACAGTGGCACGATCATGGCTCACTAGAGCTGCTGGGCTTGGGCGATCCTTCCTTCCTCCTCAGCCTCTGAGCAGGTGGAACTACAGGAGTGCCACCCTACCAGCTAATTTAAAAAAATTTTTTAATAGAGAGAAGGTCTTACTATGCTGCCAGGCAATCCTCTTGCCTTGGCTTCCCAAAGTGCTGGGATTAGAGGCATTAAGCGACAATGGATCTGAATTTTTCTTTCTTTCTTTTTTTTTTTTTTTTTTTGAGTTGGAGTCTCACTCTTGTCGCCCAGGCTGGAGTGCAGTGGCATGCTCATGGCCACCGCAGCCTCGACCTGCTGGGCTTAGGCAATCCTTGTGCCTCAGCCTTCCAAGTAGTTGGAACTACGGACGCACACCACCATGTCCGGCTGGGTTTTTTTTGTGATTTATTGTAGAGATGAGGTCTCACCAAGTTGCCCAGGTTGGTCTCTAACCCACAGGTTCAGGCAATCCTCTTGCCTCAGTCTCCCAAAGTGCTGGGATTACAGGCTGAGCCACCGCGCCTGGCCAGATCTGAATTTTTCTAAGCCCCTTGTTTGTGTATTGAATATGGACTTTTGATCTGTTGTGGCATTTATCATCTATGTCCTTGTGCCATCATTATTTATATATGTGTATTATATCCTCAACTTCAAGGGCCTGACATGGTGACTCATGCCTGTAATTCTAGCACTTTGGGAGGCTAAGGCAGGAGGATTGTTTGAGGCCAGGTGTTTAAGATCAGCCTGGGCTACTTGGCATCTCTACAATAAATAAAAAAATTAGCCAAGTATGATGGTGTGTGCCTTTAATTCCAGCTATTTGGAAGTCTGAAGTGGAAGGATCATCTGAGTCCACAGAGGTTGAGGCTGTGGTAGTCGTGAGTGTGCCACTGCACTCCAGCCTGGGAGACAGAGTACAACTCTGACTCAAAAGAAAGAAAGACCAGCCTAGGCAACATAGTGAGATCCCATCTCTACAAAAATTTTTAAAAATTAGCCAGGTGTGGTGGTGTAGCTAGCTACTCAGTAGGCTGAGGTGATAGGATTGCTTGAGCCCTGGAGTTCAAGGCTGCAGTGTGCTGTGATTGTGCCACAGCACTCCAGCCTGAGCGACAGAGTGAAACCCTGACTCAAAAGAATGAAATCATGTCATTTGCAGCAATATGGTTGCAGCTGGATGACATCATTCTTTTTATTTTTATTT
>CAUYQG010079223.1:0-50905 GCA_963574415.1 Tarsius wallacei | reverse complement strand
CAACCAGTTCTCACTTCCCCTGGTTTAGGACCAGGTATCCTTTATGCTGCCACATGCCTTTCCCTTCCTCTCCATGCGATGTCTTGCTTCTGATGATCCCTCCCTTATGTTATTGTGGTTAATGTTCAGGTCTCACTTATGGATGAGAAGATGTGGCATTCAGTTCTTTGTTTCTGTGATAGATCACTAATGATGTAACAGAGAAGCTACAGAGAAGGTAAGTAACACGCACAAGGTCTCACAGCTAAAAGAGGCAATGGCAGGATATGCACTCCTACAGCTTTGCTATGCTCTACAGAATACATTTCATTTGATGGCTCTGAGTCATCCAGAAAATTTGTTAACTTGTATACAGCATTTTTTGAAAGAGAAAACTGTAATATACTTAGAGGAATAAATGTCAGCTTATTAGGAATCACATATTCTCTTTTATCTAAATGCAAGTGAGTGAGGGACAACTAAATAAGGCCCTGTGATAAACTTCTCAAGGATAAGGAGGAAATGGCCGATATGTATTTATTATGGGTTTTAGTCAAATCAGCGGTGTCTGATGAATGACATTTGGGATGCCCAAGACAAGGGCAGATGATGCAAAACCATTAGGGGCTGTTATTGAAAATTTACTTTAGGACAGCAGAACCTTCAAAATTGTCTAAGAGAAAATTTGTTTTAAAGGGAAAAACAGTCTTGTAACCATAGAGAAGTAGAATAAAATTCAAAAGCAAGAAAGCTGCTGGAACAGTCAGGACAATCCCTACTACTAGGTACAGATAGGGTGAAACTATTTTTCTATGAATGAGTAATATCTTGGATAATTCAAGAAAAATCGATATACCCTATCAGGTGCCAGTATCTATAGACTGGGTGTGCATATAACTAGAAAACCACATCATAAAGAAGTCTTGGTATCTCAGCCTCAAAAATGAGGCTAGTCTTCTTGTTATAACTAATTTTTATCAAGTTAAAGAATAATCAGTGACTTATTTGATAAAACTTGGTGCAAGTGTGTCAGGATGTACATGATTGCTGACAACTTGAATGGCAGAAGTCTTAAGTTGAATAGATCATGAACAATTAGAAAATAGTCAACAAAACTAGAACTAAGTCATCTAGGAATGAATACTTACAAATAAAGTAATGACAATATCTGTGTAATTGGAAAAGGCCCGACTTGAAAGAAATATGGCTGGAGACTATCTGACAGGACTATAAAGAGAAATATGAATCCCAAAACTAAAGGTAAAAACTGTGCATAAATTTATAACTTTCATGGTTATTAAAAATTGTTAATTATATTTCTGATAATTTATTGATGAAATGGTATAGGATTAGCAAAAGATCCTAGTCAAATGTTCAAATAAACACCAAAATATTGGCTGAACTAGAATGCACAAAGAACAATGTTAAAATTCCTAAATATTCACATTTCCTAAATTTTTAAAAGTTTATTAAGCATCTTTTTCATGATCATCATGTAAATGATGATTTCAATAAATCATTTAGTGTTTCAAAATGGAATATGAAAAAATAGTCAGCTCTTGAAAGTAATGACATGTTCCATTTTTATTCTCTTTTTGACGTGTTGTAGGATGACATTTATACAATCTATCATATTTCACACATTTTCCTCATTCTATTACAATATACTTTCATGTTCTATGCTATGTTGTGGTGTTGAATTGCAGGGATTTGCCTTCATAAATAGGTCAAAGTTATAAAATATGTCACTGAATACATTTTATAAACAACATATGCCATTATATAATTATGCTTTAAGTAGTTTAATGTATAAACAATGTGGTTCTTATATGCAGTCAAGTGTTTTGTATAAAACAATGCAATAGAAGTTCCTTAAAAATCTATAGTTTAGTGTGGCTCTAAATGTCTTAAGTCCAGAGTTCATTTAATGATAAGTGGACTTAAGATATTATTTTTGAGAGAAACTTAGACATACATTATAATATCCTAAATAGTATCCAAAGTTTGGAAGTAGGTACTTAAGATTTTGGGAGGTGTTAGAGTAAGTAGTAACACATAAAATTTACATCTGTAAATCTCACTGTCTCATGCTACTTATTTAATGACAAATGATTTATTTGTACTGGTCTTGTTTATCATGTGCAGTTCCTATAAAAGCTAAGCTGAGTGGGAAATGAACATACAGATACGTTCTGTTTCTTCAGGAGTAAGTAGGTTGATATAAATAGAAAGGTTCCTATTATTTTTAATAAAGTTGGATTAGAAAACATTATGTATATGTTGTGTAGACATTTGGATATAGAAGTAACATACATTATATCCTTATCATGGACAATAATTAATTTAAAGTAGTAATTTTAGTTTTATTCAATTCATGCATACATTTCTTTTCATAGCCCCTATTTATAATCATAAAGCCTTCTTTCCATCCCCCAGATCCTGAAATACTTTCTTCCCTTCCAACCTAGGTTGAGAAATATGAATTTAGAACATGATTCCAATAACAGTGCCTCTATATTTCTTTCGAGAATGGTCCGTCTTGTTCTTAGTCCAGATCTTTGGTTGAGCTTATTCTAGCTCTAGCCTACAGAATGAGGAGTGACTCACACAAATTATTTATCCCTAGCGGCAGTTCAGAAGTTGATACATGTAGAAAGTAGGTACACAAGATTTAATTCCAGGAAGAAGTTTGACATAAACCACTGTGAAGAAGATTGACTGATTGATTATGGGATTCCTTTATGTAGGAGAAGGCAAGGCTAGAAATGTCAGTACCTGTAATATAGAGAGGCCATACTTAAAATATAGTCATCACAAAGTGAAGCTGTATCAAGAGATGAAAAATGACGAAATACTGATCATGTTGTTTGAGCCTCTGGATTCAACCATGCCTGAAGCTAACCTTCCCGTTAAAATTTTTAGTCATATAAAACAGCATATTAGTGCCTTTTATTTTGTTTTCTTGGCTTACATGAATTGAGTCGGCTTTCTGTCCATTGCAAGCAAAGACATCCTAATACAAAAATGACTTATAGAAATATGTACATTGCACTAATTAATTCTGTACTTGTTTGTCACATATGCATATATATAACACAATATAATTTCTCTCTAGCATGTTACCTCTTTTATCCACAAGCTCTTTAGCACCATGAATACTGATTATATATTTAATAGCTATAATATAAATTATTCTTAGAGTACAATTACTTTCTTCTAATTGGATATTAACATCATGTCCTCTTAAACCAGTGCTGTTAGCTTATCATATTGCTTACCTGAAATAGCTTTATTATTGAAACTGGTACTCTTTGTTAGTATTTGCTCTAGGGGGTCTCCTAATTCATGGTTTTGCTGTGGCTTGGGTGTTTTGTTCCCTATTTTCTCTCTCTTTTTTCCCAACTAGGCTTTATGGGTTCAGGTGTTGTTTGACTTATAGCTCCCTTTGCTGTCTCGTGTGTAAGATATCTTTCATTACTAACCCTTAATTTACCCATCTGTCATAGTTACTCTATTGCTGACCACCTCCTTGTTTGTTTTTCCTCTTGACCAATCTTAAAGGCCCTCCAGCATATACTTGTATCAAATGAATTTTGTGAACTAGGCATGTTTGAATTTCCTGGTGACAGTGTCTAAGCACACAGTAGGCATTCTATAGATGTTTATTGAATTAATATAAACTTACCTTAATAAAATGGCATTCTAGAGTTCTGAGAAAATTAACACTGTTCCAAAGCTGTCTGATTTATGCTCAGAGAACAGATTCGACAAGGAGAGAAGTGAATTTATTAATCTTACCTTTAATATGTAGTTAATTTTGATGATGGCTGTTATTCATTGCTATTTGGAAGGTGATAGCAGACATATCTCTCTATTCAGTGGGGTCGCGTTTTTCAGCAAATGCTCTAAGAGTCAAACAATAAAACTTCAAATGGTAGCAAGCAATTGTTTATCTTTCAGTACAAGTTTCTGTATTATTTCATCCATTTTTTTAAATTTATGGAACTCCAGGGAGATTATTAGGAAGAAAAGGCCACCGTTCCTTTGGCATTGTAATGTTGCTGTACTCTGTATTTCAGATCCTCTCCCATGCTCATTGACCAGATTCTGCCCTCATGGAGACCTCTAATGGCCCAGTTCCTCGTTTCTTTCAGTCATTATTCCTTTGACTGCACTTGAGTTCTTGCTTGGTCAGAATTTTTGTCGGTCACCTTTACACAGTTTTAACACTCTAGATTGCCTGTACCTTTAACCTATAGCCAGACCTGCTGTGTCCGGATCAACCCCTGACCAATTTATTAGTTTTTTTGCTCTTAGGCTAGAGAATATCTATGGAGAGTTGCTGGAATGTGTTGATTTGATTCATTGTGGTTTCTGATATACTTAACTCATTGCAAAAAGCAAGACTTTGTATTCATCTATCAATTTCCTAGTAACAGGTTTCTAAATTTTGCTTGCATCAAACCTTCAGTCTCATTCCATTAGCCCCAATCTTGTTAGATGATCTCCCCTCCGGTTTTACAAAAGGATAAAGGTCATCTCTGTTACAACTTTGTTCATCTTCCTCTTCTCTATTCACCAGTACCTTTTGTTTACATTCATCTTTCTTCTTCCTTTCTTTTCTGTGTCTGAGGGTGATGTGACTTTTCCTTTTTCGAGGGCTATTTTCAATATATTTCTTCCTTAAATACTCTACTCATGCATCATAATTTTAACTTGAAGCATCTTTAATCTTTTCATCTCCAAATTTTTCTTCCCTGCAACCTGTAAATATGCAAAGGTCTCACTTCCCTTTCACTATTACTAAAATTTTGGATTCAAAATTAACAACCATGTGTCTTCATAATTAAGTACTCTACCTTTAAACCACTATTTCCTTAGTGTTGCCATCCTGAGTCTTTGCAATCTTCCCTTTAAATTTCCTGACAAGATCCTAATTGCCAAATCCAACAACTTTTCCTACATTTATACTCTCTGAACATTTGGCTTTGTCTACTATCTCGTCATTAAAGCTGTTCCACCCTTTTCTACATCCTGAGAATTGTGGGTTTTTTGTTTTTGTTTTTGTTTTTTAGTAGTGAACTCTTCCTGAAACTCCCCACTCCCACTTCTACTTTATTTTCTTCTGATATATGCTTGGAAACCTTATATAGTACTATCATCCACCTTTTACATACTGCTTTATTATGCCACTAGTATGCTTGAAAACCAGGATAACGTCTAAACATTCCAGTCTAGTGTTTAAAGACAGCAGTTTTAACCTACCCTACCTTCCCTATCTTAGCTTCTATCCCAACAGATATCCTAGGTGCTAGCTAAACTCATTTTCTCATTTTGCTAAAATTGTTCCCACGGTTAGAATACTTTCCTTCCATTTTGCCACCTCAAATTTCTATGATAGAGAATAGCTACTTTCAGCAGTTGCCACAAAACTTTTGCTAAAATTCCTAAGCCACGTAATAAACAGAAAATTTAACTCACTCCTACTCGCTTTAAAAAATCTCCTTCCCCGTGACAAAGAAAGTTAATATTCATTAGTTTCCAGATAAAATATCCACAGCATATTGGTGTGTGCTAATGAATACCTAAAGTGTGTTGGGACTGGGTTAGGCTTAGGGATTGCTAAGTGACAAAACACAGCCCGTGCTTCAAGGAATTGCTCAGCTAGCCTGAGCATTAGGACATTAAGCCTAGCTTTAGCTATTACCAGTTAGCTTTAGATTTTCATATCTGAAAGATTTAACTAGTTTGAATATGGCAATCTGGTTTTTGAAAATTCAGATACTCCTGATTTTGGGTGCTAAGTAGATGTTTTATTAGTATCCTTAAAATAACAGCATTTTTTTCTTTTCTAAAATCAGTGATGCTTTCAGCTTAGAATGTGAAATTTAATTATTTTTCATGATGTAGTGCACCTTATTCAATACTATCATATGTGAAAATCTCTATTAGAGTTTAGAAAAATTCACATTAGGTGAGTTTATAATTACTTAATGACTTATTAACTTAATAAATAAAAATCATATTCACTCCTATTTAAAGGTTTTCAAAAGAGAATCATGTATGCTAAAAGAAAATATATGTTAGATATGTATTTACTCTGTTGTCTGATGAAAACACGGAATTCCTCAAATGAAAAATGTTTACTCAGATACAGTTACCATATTTCCTCATCTTTAAAAGAAAAGATGATTTCAGGTGTCATTCTAGGTTAATATGTAATATTACATCATGACATCATATTCATGGGGAAACAATACTAATCACTTTGTGTTTGTGTACCAGATATTAGACATGTGTTTAAATGCCAATGGCTTGCATATATCAGTTTAAAATGTTTATATTTTATCATTTATGAGTTTCTCCCAATATTGTATAGTTTCTCACTATAACAAAAATGACAGCAGTGAACAGCAAGACAAATTTAATTTTTCTCACAATTCAGCTATACTACTTTGTAAAGAATCATTATTATTTGGTGACTTCAAATGATTTTAGATGATATTTTTGCTATTGTCATTTTATATATAATGAACAAGCTGTCTTAAATTTTCTTGGGCTCTTTAAGTTACTTGGGAGTGAGTGAAGAATACATGTTACATATATTATGTCTACTAATTGATATATATGAATATAATTTGTTCTATATTACTCTTAAGGAAATTTTTTATATTAGTTTTAAATAAACGGTTTATTCTCATTAAATAGGTGAAGAATTCTAGGCTTCTTCATGACCATACATTGAAACACTTTCTGCAATAGCACAGAAAGAAATAAATATTGAAGAGTCACATAATGGAGCCTAAATAACCTGGCATATTGGTTCTTCTTTTTTTTTTTTTTGAGTTGGAGTCTCACTGTCACCCAGACTGGAGTGCAGTGGCCGCTCCCGGCCACTGCAGCCTCGACCTGCTGGGCTCCGGCGATCCTTCCGCCTCAGCTTTCCGAGTAGCCGGAATTACAGGCATGCGCTACCATACCCAGCTGATTTTTTGATTTATTGTAGAGATGAGGTCTCGCCAAGTTGCCCAGACTGCTCTCGAACCCGCGGGCTCAGGCAATCCACTCACCTCGGGCTCAGGCAATCCACTCACCTCAGCCTCCCAAAGGCGCGGGATTACAGGCTGAGCCACCGAGCCCGACAAGTTCTTCTTATTTCATATTAATTTTTGGCAGATGTATATCGATCTACAAATTATAACACTTTTTTATGGTTTGGCTTCTTTACTCCCTACAGAATGAGAATATTTGTTGGGAAAATTACACTACATCTTTACCTAATGAGTATATTTATGGGGAAAATAAAGCAACATTTGCTACTGATTTTCATTCTAAGATACAAAGAGTTGTCATCTGTTGGACTTGGAAGACATGTACCCTTTTGGCCTTCATAAACTTTAAGGTTCTAATACGTATTCCTTCCTTGTCATCCTATAGTCCTCTGGGGTGTAAAGATGTTTTGGTGCAGGAGTGAGGCAAAGCCTTTATGTGAGTATTACCTGGGTGTCTCTGTCTCACTAGAGGTCTATTTGACTTCCTTGCACTTGCATAGATGCTTAAAAAAAAAAAAAAACTGTGAGGGTCAGTTTTCCTTGATATGGAACTACTTTAGACATGAAATCCTCTGACCTGAACCCAAGTGTCATTTCTCAGATATTAGATATTTAATGAAGCATTTCTAGTATGCTTGACAAAATCTATAGAGCAGAAAATCTTTGAAATTACTATTTCTTCTGATAGGCACATAATGTAAGTACACGATTAAAAAAGCTGGTCCAGTCTGTGAAATGTCTATTATGTTCTAGAGGACAGATTTTTAAAAACTGGTTTTTCAGTCAGATCCTACATTCTCCCTTGTGCATTTAACTAACTCAGAATAGTTAACACTCCATTCTGTTCACAGGACATGCTGCTCTCTGCCTAGGACTTGCTGAATAAGCAGGACTAGCAGCTAGTATCCTTCTCTACTGTCTGATATGTTTGTGCAGGTTTATTATCAGTTGGCTTGTATGCTTAGCACAGTGTATTCCCAAACCATTTGTGTCAATTATTATTATAATTATGTAATTTAATTGATAATCTGTGAGTTAATGTAGTATGAGTGTGAAAAGAGAGTTGTTTTCATGATGACTAATTAGAATGCTCTGGAAAGGCTTGATAAAGGTGACTTGCTAAAAATACTGTTTGCTGTCAAATTAAGTGTGAGTAAGCCAAATATAAACAACTGGAGGAAAAGTTAATAGAATGTAGAGATTTGCTTTTCAATAGCATTTACAATTCCTGTCCCACATAAAAGACACTGAGTATAAATTTTATATAATGGTTTATATATGAGGAGGGACCCTAAAGAAATGGAATTTAATTATTAAAAAATTGTGTACTTATTCTTATATGCTTAAACTTGTCACCTTCAAAGTACTTTTTGTTTGATGTAATACAACTAATCAAGATGCTTTTTTCACTGCTCAAAACAGTTTTTGAACTTGTCAATTTTTTATCTCTTTTAGTGTTTCTCCTGTTTTTTGTTTCATCTCTTCCACATCGACAGAATCTTTCATCTGAGAAACAACAACCAAAAAAAGTTGCATGGGGCAAGATTGGGTGAACAGGGAGGGTAGGGCACGAGGGGTCATGCCGGTTTTTAGTTAAAAACCTCTGAACACTCAGTGTAGTCTGGGTGGGTGTGCTGGTAAATTACCAATCATGAAATAGGCAAATGCATTGAAAGGATCTCAAAAAAGAAAAAAAAAATTACTGAGACCAAATGCAGCTTCTCACAACAATGCTAGCCTGGTCAACTGATGCCATGGGTTCCTAGAACACTTACGTAGCAGGGGAAGCCTGTACTACAATGGGCCTACTCTTCAAAATATAATTTTGGGGTTTTGGGGTTCCCCCTCCTATATGGTTAATGAAAGAAAATGGGGAATTACAACCTGCAGATTCACACACTTGGTAAGAAAAGAGCTTATCTGATGTGAAAAGTATTAGATGATTAAGATGCTCTATTTGTCACCTAGAATCAAATATATAAGATATGTATACATTATCTTTGATTCCCTGCTTTCTCAATTATCTGACCAATCACTGTTCTGGATAACATGAGACCCTGTCTACTAAAAATGCTTTAGTCTAAGTAAGTCTCTTTTGCTGCTTATTTTAACTTGGAACCTCCAAATCCCCACAGTAGGAAGTAGATTCTTTGCTTGGTCAAGTTGAATTTTCTTAGCATACTATACTCTTCTGAATGGAGTTTCTGCTGTCTCTCCCAAATTTCCTCCATGCATTTGAAGCTATAGCCACATTTGACTTCTAACCACAGGAATGAATGCTGTCACAGACTTTATGCTTCTGATCACACTACTTGGGATTCCATCAGCCTCCCACTCTCCTCATCCATCTGCTTTGTCTTCTAGAAAAGTCCTCCCCAAATATACCAGCTCAAATGTTCACCTCCTTTGTATAATCAACCCAGTAGGAAATTCTCTTAGTTTTACAGGAGTACTTTGTCCTAGCACTATCACTCACACTGCATCATGATTTTTTAAATGTAGTTATTGTCTCTCTTGCCCTGAATCTAAGCTCCTTTATGGGGAAAGAGTATTTATTGATTGTTTTTGTTTTCCCAAATCCTAGGTATTCAATACATGTGTGTAGAATGAAGTAGCAGATAGCAAATTTGTTTTAAATTGAAGTTTGAACAAATAACTAGAATCTTTGGAGAATAAGGACTCCCTTATATACTGGTGAATTCCCTCATCATTCAACCTTACCACATATCTTTCTGAATTTATTGTCTCAACTTTCATACCTCTCATTAATCCTAAACCCACTGTATTTCAATTTCAGCCCCTGCAAATTTATGGGAGATTTTAAAGAAGATGATAAACAAGTACTGACAGAAGATTCTAGGAAGAGTTGAATTATCAGATGGTGAATTTGGCCAGATTAAATTTAAGGCTCTCTCTTGCCCTGATATTCTGTGAATTATTTTTCAGCAGGTATTAGTTCCCTCACAAATTTATGGTGCTTTTCACATTCTACCATATGGGGTGTCATCTATTCCACTCTGTAACCAAGACTCTCTTTTGAAACCTCTCTTTCCATCACCTAATTAGTGATACACAAGAGAGAGTGGGTGAGATACTCACCATCTCACTTGCCTCCGAACAAATTCACAGCCATGGGAATGCACTCTGCAGAATTTGAAGTTTGTCCTAGCAGATGGGCTTGGTCACATATCGCCACATACTATTCTTTGTTGTCTGAAATTAAAAAAGATAAAACTGTGTGTGTGTGTGTGTGTGTGTGTGTGTGTGTGTGTGTGTGTGTTTCCTATTCCGTAGCCATAATCCAGATAAAAGAGAGAACTGTGTACTTCTCTATGTATAAACGAAGTAGCAAAAAGAAGAAGATAGAGCTAGGTTCAAACATGTGTCACATTGCTGAATGCATTCAGAAGATCTAGGGTGAAGTGGGTTCAATGAATCTATTCTGTTTACAGCTGGGCACAAAAGCTGGCAGCAGTAGATTTGACTCAAGATAAGCAGTTCTCTAGGACTAAATGGATATGGGGGCAGCAGGGTCTTAAGGACTCAAGTTGAATGTCAGTTTCTGTCATAAATCTGTCACACTCAAAGATTTCCTTACTGTCAAAGAACAGTAGTTTTGTTATTGGTGGGGCATTTAATGAGACTACTAAAATCATAGAAATTATCTATGTTCCGGTATTTGTAACAACTAATATCCAATGTCATGATGCCCTACAGAGACTTCTGCTGGTTCTTGCCAATGGATAATTATTTCATTTGTTTGTTGATCATTTCCTAAAGACATGCTAAATAATTATGTTCTACTGAAAGTGGTTAAAAACCTTGAAATCTTGTTTTCATTGTGATTATATGTGGCTGAAAAGTTTCTCTAGAGTTATGTTGTTGAAAGCAATTTGTTTAAGAGTCAACATTAAAGGTAGGAATTTAATCATATGACTTTCCATTTATTTACAGAAGCAAAGTCGCTAAATAAGTTCATGCAGGGCTCTAAAAATTTTAGTGGGCTAGAAAGTCAACATTTTGAAACAGTGTTTTAGAAATCTGGTTAATGCTAGTATCAGAAATTGTGTGGGGGGCAGTAGGAGGAGGGAAGAGAGAAACCTACAAACTATAAGAAACAAAAATGTATTTCATCAAACATCTATAAAGTCAAACAGGACAGAGACTAGAAAAAAATGAACACTTTTGAAAACTTAATAAAAATCCCAACTGAGGGTATTTGGTGTTGAAGCACAGTTATATTGCATTTCATTTCATGTTCTTGTCAAACAAAGCTACATGTATCAGACACTTAAAATGAAAACTGACATGAATGCCAGCTATTGGATGAAGACAATCAACCTCCTTAAGTCTACCTGTTAGCAGTATCTGTAACCTGTCGTTAGCTGTGACTGACTCAGGTTTATATCCTTGAATTAGAGAGTAAAGCATTCTGTAGATAAAATTAATTGGTGAAATTTAGGTATGTGGTTTAACGCACCACAAAATGAGTCATATGGAAGACAAATATTAATATATGTTCCTAACAAAATTACCCCTTGGCTCATTGACATTAGGGGCAAAATAATTCTGGAATGGAAAGGAATTCAGGTTAGAGTAGAGGGACTTTGCCAGTTACACAATTACCCTGTAGTCTGAAGGGTCCAGTGTTTTGCCCTAAGCAATGCTATCACTCTCAAGTATTCCAAAGTCCTAAACAATTCACTCAATTCCCTTCCAAAATTGTATGCATAGATGATAATCCAGGGGAACTGGGGAGCTCCAGATGCCTTATTATTAATATCTGGCATCCAATATTTCATTCAGAAAGTAATGACTTTGGTTCCTTGGACCCTCAGCAAGAAACTAAAACAAATGTGACTATACTTTATAATAAGTGACAAATCTCTCCTTGCTCCCTTTTGGTATTCATTGTGATATCATTAATCAGTGCTGAACTCCTGATAATAAATCTTGATGTTCCCAAGAATGTGAAAATGCATTATTCCTCTGTTGTCCAGTATTCTGTATGCCACACTCTTTGTTATAAACAACCAGAAAGTTCTAGGAAAAGCATTTAGTTTAAATTCAGCTATTCAAGTATTTCACTTTTGAAACTATCATGTCTATCTTGGGATCTCATTAAGAACTGTGAAGACCGCTTTGTCATTTGTCTATTGTCCCTGGAAGGAAAATAAAATTCTTTTTGATTTTGAACCTGTAGACTAGGAATATTTGTTTTTTTCAATCTATATATTATGAATATGCATATTTACTTGTTCTGGTATCCAATGCAGATGATAGACATAAAAAGGGAGAAAAAAATTATGTCCACTTGATCACTTCTTCATGAAAACATTATCCATCTGTTCTTAATAGACTGTAATCAGCCCTATTTATTTTTGATTTTTTTCCTAAAAGAAATTGACAAAGACAAAATTAAGATACATTTGGGATTTGAGAAAAATAGCTTCCTCATTATGAGTCTCCACTAGATCAAATTTGTACCGTGTCACAGATCACATCATGGAAGCAATAGTAACAGATTAAAATAATACTCCTACAATATGCAATCAAAACAGGAATAGTTGGCATTTGGTGCCTGACTCATATTTTCAAAATTGTTTCAAGATAAAAGTAATAGTAATATCTAGTTACTAAATAAATAAATGAATAAGCAAAAATGAATGAATGAATAAATAATAAATAAATAAACGGGTTTGAAAAATAAGACAGAATAAGAGCATTTTTCCTGTACCACACTCAGGTCCTGCTTCCTTGAGGAACTACATTCAATTATTTTGGCTATTTTATTCTACACTCATTTCATATTTCTAAATTAAATGTGCATGTATCAATTTAGTTTTTATGTTCTTTTTCTTCTAATATTGTCCCAGCATAGTTGTAGCATACCATTTGATTAAATTAATGTTACCTCTACTCACCCTTACATTATTGCGCCTTTATTTTGTTTTTCTTAGAGTTAAAAATTTAAAAACTTTTAATTTTTTATCTCATTATCACTAATTTCTTTCAAACTCTTCCATAGAACTGGGAAATACCTTGGTCCTTTTATTCACAAGATAAGGTATATCAGATAATATGTTAATTTTGTTTTTTTTAACCAGATGACATTTGATTTGGAGCCTGCCCGGTCTCGCTGTATGTACAAAGCATCCTGGGCATGAGTTCCAGGCGGACAGTCACATAGATTATGATGTGAGTAGTACCTACTCCCACTCTGACCAAGTTGTTCAACGCAGCAGACCTATGCTTCCTTTTACACCCTATCTACTTGCTACAAAATGCACCAGTTGTTCTCTAAGCCTGATACTGTTGACTGTTGACCTGGATCTTCTCTTTACCATTATCCTGAATGTTCCCGTCGTCCCTCTCTGTGTTCTGTTTCCTGTTACTTGGATTTCATGCTTTCGTCTTTCTTGGTTCCCTGCTTCGTTTCAGTGGAGCTCTTTTTCAGTAGGTTCCAGTAAATATGTAAGGGATGCAAAGCTTGCATGTTTGACAATGTCTTTATTTGTCTCTCACACCTGCTGGATAGCTTGGTTTGCTATAAAATTATCGTTTGAAATGTTTTTATCGTATTTTTACTATTGAGAATTGCTGTGTTATGTTTTATCCTGGTCCTTTAAGTATAATCCTTTATTTTTTCCTATGGAAGCTCCTTATCCATAACATTTTGAAATTTTATGCTAACGTGCCTCAGTGTAGGTCTTTTTCAACGTATTGCTCTTGGTGTTTAAGTTGTATTGTTCATTATGGTAACACCTTCAGTCGTGGGAAATCTTATTATTTCTTACATAAATTTTGCTCCCATTATTTTTGTCTTATACCTAGAAATCTGTAAAGTATCTATTTGACTACTTATACTGGCCTTTAATTTTCTTATCCTTTATCTAAATTTTCTGTCTCTTTTCTTGATCTTTTAAAAAAATTATTTATACAATATTGACTCATATCTTTCAAACCTTCTATTGAAATTTGTATTTCAGCTATTGTTGCAACATTTTCATGTGATCTTTCTGTTCTTAGAATCCCACTTTAAAAAATTACAACCTTTTCTTCTTCTTATTTTTTTTTGGATGAAATAAGTTCTGTCTTTCAAACAATTTTTTTCACTGCATTACATTGTCTGTACTATATCTGAGTTCCTTTTATCTGTTGTCTCTATTTAATGTTGGGGAGTTTTCTAAAATCTCTTTTGGTTCTTGGGAACTGTTCAAATTTAAGAATGAGGACTAAAAGACTGATTGGAACTATATGGTGTATGTGTCTGGGGAGGCATTATGTATAAAAATGTGGGTATAAGAGAGAACCAGAAGATTTGTTGTGGGACCCCTGAACATCTTTTTGACCCTTTCTCTGGTCATTTTCTCCAGAGATTAATTCACTCTACTGCTAGAGTGTCTGGCTGCTAACATAATGAGAGTTTAGGTGGGAGAGAAGGCTGGAAACTCGTTGTTCAGTACATAGGATTTAACTTTACTCTCTTGTGGTTCCCCTGCCCTCCCCATGTTTTCAGCCTTTCTGGTCAATTTCTTTAACAACTAAAGCTCTCCGTATCTTTCCAGAGAGATTAGTTTGTTTGCCTGTCTGGGGGTAGAGATCTTGGCCTGAGAAGAGAGATTGTCTGACTTGTTCTAATGTTTACTTGTTTTTCAGTCTACTACTTACCAAATTCTCCACTTGCAGAGGCTCTTGTGAGGCTGTTGAGAATTCTGCAGCCTAAGCTGGTTTCATCTCACTGGTGTGCCCCACTGCATGTGCTGACATTTCAGTTCTCTCCACACAATTAAGTACGTTACAACTCATGCGTTTCTTTTCCATCTCCTAACCTTTGTTGATGTCTGTTGTTCTCTGTTGTTTCACTTTACGTTTCCTGTGCTTTAAAACTCTTATCTTGTTATTGTCATCTTGATAGAGGTTCAGAAGAAAGTAAACATAAATACATGTGTAAAATCTGTCATGTTTAAGAGGAAATTCTTTAATAGAATTTTATGTATCAAAGAAATTGCTTCATTGAAAATGTCTATGTGTTTATATACATGTGAATTCTATTTCTCTAGGCTATTTCATCCTTTAGAAAGGATGCAAACAAACCCTTTTCTCCCCAAAATATAGGTTAAGATGAAATAGCTTAAAGATATGAAAATGTTTGCTCTGGGGAATGGGGTTTAGTGTTATAAAATGTGTGAAAAGGTGGGCAGGATAATTATTAGTTTTTCTATAAGCTTTTTAGTCCCAATTGGACTTTTAAATTAAGAATTTGCATTATCTAGTACAATCTAAAATGAAAAATTAACTTACACAAACAAAAACATAGCTAAATGTAAGTCAATGCAACCAACATTTAGCATCTCTTGCAATAATGTTCAACAATGAAGTTTAAGAATCTTTATTGTTAAGTAGACTCACTTGACTAAACAGAACTGGCCGAATTATTAGTATTTGAATGAATTTAGAAATTAAGAATTTGAATTAAGAAATAATTTAAAAAACCCTCTGGTAAAAATAAAGGACTTTGGTAGATCAAATAGGAATGGACATTTTGAAATTGTTTATTAGACTATTTTCCCCTTCTTAATAAATAGTACTACACTATCCAAGTTGCTTAGGCCAAAAAATCAAGATCCATGAGTCATTTCACATACCCTATCCATCTGCTTAAACTGTTGGAAATTCAGATTTCTCCATTTGTCTCCACTACGACCTGACTCAAGCCACAATCTTCTCACTCCTGGACCACTCCAATGACCATCTTACTATTTCCTGGCTTGTATACTCATCTTACTGTAAGTGATATCATGTCACTCACCTTCAAAATCCTATAAAGACTCTATGTTATATTGAGATAATGTCTCAGGTGAATTCTCTGGAAGCAGGCATTAAGATAGAGTTTGGACCATAAGGTGTTTACTAACATTTAGGAAGGGAAGGAGAACCAAACAGATATGGCAGAGGAAAATGTTCAAATGTGATGCAGGTATGACAGAAACTTGGCCAAACCCTCCACAGAGAGCTCTGGAATGAATATCCCCCTTCAGAGTTCCTCACACTAGGCTGACACTGTTGGGTTTTTCTATGCTGTGCCTCCCCACCCCTTCTATGGATGCAGTCTATTCTGGAAAGGGTATTACCTAAAGATATCAAAGAAGGCTGTTGGTTTACCACACTTATTACAGGTAGGCAGTAGGCCCTTCCTTGAAGAAGGACTTAGTGCATCTTTGTGCTTACCACAGATAAAAATATGATACCCTTATAATCCCTTTTTAGACTTTGGCATGGGGTCCTGGAAACCCTCACCAACTTTATTTCTTAATACTCTTATTTTTCATCTCCATGTTCCAGCCTCAGTTGCTTTCCTCTTTCTGCCCTTTGATCATACTGAGTTCATCTCCAATTGAGCTATTCCCTCAGCCTAGAATGCTGAGCTCTATGTATTTGTAAGATTTACTCCTTCTTATCGTTCCTTCAGATCAAATGCCACTTCCTTGAAGAGATCTTAAATAACTTCCTATATAAGGTAATATCTCCAACTCTGGACTGTTTTATCTCATCCATTTTATTTTCTTCAAAGCATTCACTTACTACTATGTGTTTTAGTCCATTTAGGCTGCTATAAGAAAATACCATCAACCATGTAGCTTATAAACAATAGAGATTTATTTCTCACACTTCTGGAAACTGGGAACTGGCACATTTGGTGGTTGGTGAAAGCCCATACATACATGGTACCTTCTCCTTGTGTTCCCATGGTAGGTTAGCTAGATCTCTGGGGTTTCTTTCATAAGATTACTAATTCCAATCATGAGGGCAGATTTTGCCTTCAAGACCTCATCACCTCCCAAAGCCCACACCTTGGAGATTAAGATTTCAACATATTAATTTAGGTGGAACATATTTTGGCCATAACACTATGTGACATAACCATTTGTTTGTGTGCTTGTGTGCTTATTTGTTGTTTCTTCTCCCTTCCTATCCTATGCTGGAATGCAAGCTTTATGATAATGAAAACCCTTGATCTCTTTGATTCAGCATCCTCAGCATCTAGAAAAGTGTCAAGAATATATTGAGCACTTATTAAATATTTTATCACAAATGGGACACGTGTTCTAGATTATATACTTTCAATGTGAGGTACCGAGAATGAGGGGAAGCAGGGGAATATATCAGGAAGGAAACAATTTACCCAATGGAGTAAAGATTCTCCACAAGTAAAGCATAATTATCCAGTGATCCTGCTGGTTGCCTTTTTGACCCACTGCCATGACACCATCCAAATTTCCTCATGCTATACAGACATCAAACGATTAACCTAACTTGGATAATTTAGAGTATCAATCTGAGTTGTGATCTTATTTGCATATTCTTTAAAATTTGATAATAAAATTAACTTTTTCTTAATATTTGATACCAATAATTTTAAAACAACACTATTATTTGTGCAATATTCTCACATATTTTACTATATTATATTATTATTATTTTTGAGTTGGAGTCTTACTCCATCACCTAGGCTAGAGTGCAGTGGCACACTCACAGCCACCCCAGCATCGATCTGCTGATATGCTGAGCTCAGGCGATCCTTTCACCTCAACCTTCCAAGTAGTCGGAACTAAAGGTGTGGTCTACCGCACCCAGCTAATTTTTTGATTTATTGTGGAGATGAGGTCTTGCCAAGTTGCTGGGGCTGGTCTCCAATCCGTGGGTTCAGGCAATTCACTTGCCTTGGCCTCCCAAAGTGCTGGGATTACAGGCTGAGCCACCAAGTCCGACCTACATATTTTATAGCTAATCTTGCCATTAACTCTGAGAGTTAGGTAAGACAAATGCTGTCACCTACATTTTATGAATGAAAAAAATGGAGATCAGAGAGGTTAAATGACTTGTTCAAGACAAACAACTCTTAGGTATTTTACTCTAAAATTCCTGATTTTTTAAATAATTGCAAATAAAATAGCATAGAAAAGCTATTGATTACAACTTTAATATTGAATAACTCATGGTACAGACTTGAAGATAAAAGATAATTTGTTTTCTTTGTTGTTTTCTCTCTTTTTTCCTCCATTGAAGAGAGTAGTAAGTTCTATTTCTCTGCCTTAGGAAAGGCAGAAATAAAAGGTTGCCTGCCAGATGCTTCATTTTCTGAAAACTGATGCCCGTTAATCAGATTATGCTAAGCTTTCGGAAAGGAGAGGAAAATGGCTGCCATTGAGAGAAATATGAAGTGAGAGAGTGAGTGATTTCTCTCACATTAAAAAGTCATTCTGACTGGGCACAGTAGCTCAAGCTGTGGTGAGAGGATTGCCTGAGTCTGAGGGTTGGAGACCAGCCTGGGCAACATGATGAGACCTCGTCTCTACAATAAATCAAAAATTAGCTGGGCATGGTAGTGCATGCCTGTAGTTCTGGCTACCTGGAAGGCTGAGGCAGAAGGATCACCTGAGCTCAACAGGTCATCACTGGGGTGACCGTGAGCATGCCACTGCACTCCAGCATGGGTGACGGAGTGAGACTCTAACTCAAAAAAAAAAAAAAAGACATTCTTAGAACATGGAAAGGGGTAAAAATGTGTGAGCTCTTTTGCCATGGTGCCTTGTGCCCTTCTCCCTATTTCACACTAAATAGGTGGCAATACCTAAAAAAAAAAAGGTGGAGTATTTCTCAGTTTGCCAAAAAGTCTTATATAACAAGCATAGTGTTGAAACACTAGAGCCACTGCAGCTTGAATGGACCAAAGAATGACATTTTTGCCAAAATAAGTGTTAACTAACAACTACTGATTTGACACACTATAAGACTGGTACCTGTGAACCATCCTGTTAGAGAGGAAATACCACTGGAAACCAGAATGACAGATTGTGAATTTCATGCTCACCAGCTGAGAGATGTATAGTCAAAATTAATTTGATTTAATGAACAGGAAGAAATGTGATAATACTTACACATCTGATCCTGTAGGCTATATTAATGTCCCTTTACTTCTATAACCAACTACCAGAAACTTAGTAGCTTTAAATACTACAGATGTGTTATCCTATAGTTCTGGAGGTCAGCACTAAAAGCAAGGTGTTGGCAGGGCTGCATTCCTTTTGGAGGCTCTAGGGGAGACCGCTTCCTTGCCTTTTCTAGCTTCTAGAGGCTTCCTGCATTGCTTACCTCTTAGACTCTTCCTCCATCTTCAAAGTCAGCAGAGCAGTATATTCAAATCTCTCTCTCTTCCTCTCTCTGTCTCTCTCCCTCTCCCACCCCCCTTGACCTTCTGTTGTCACATCTCTCTCTCTGACTTTGCTTTCTCTTTCCCTTTTAAAATCACTTATGATCACAATGGAGCTACCCAAATAATACAGAATAGCTTTTCCCTTCTCAAGATCTTCCACTTACATCTTCAAAGTCTCAGTCATAGGGACAGTTCTTGGATATTACATGAATATTTTCGGCAAGAGTGGGCACTATTCTGTCTACCACATGAACTGAGAATATTGCACATGAATGTCATTTGGATCAAAAGATAATTTAAAATTTGGGTGGAAAAGACCACAAACAGAGTTTATAACTCATAGTTGAAACGTTTTATTACTTTTTATTAGAAAATAGTACCGTGTTCACTGTGACTAATCCTATCAATAAGGAAAAAATATAAGGGGGGGACCTTCAAGATACTGGGAATTTATTTCTGCATGTTTAAATTTCAGTCACCTTCAAACCACTCTCCGTTTTTTGCAGCACACCTATCAAGATGCTTTTTTCCCTACTCAAAAAGTTCTTGAACTTGTCAATTTGGAAGTCTTTTAATGCTTCTGCCATTTTTTATTTTGTCTCTTCCACATTGGCAAAATGTCTCTCTTTGAGGACTTTTTTCTCCTGGGGAAGACTAGAGCAAGATTAGGTGAGTAGGGATACTGGGGGCGTAGAGGTCATGCCATGTTTTGTCAAAAACTGCCAAACACTCAGCACAGTGCGGGTCCATGTCCATGCACTTGTAAATGACCCATCATGAAATGGGCAAATGTGTTGAAAGAATCTAAAAAAAAAAAAAAAAATCACTGAAGGTGAATGCAACCTTTCACAACAATGCTAGCTGGTACACTGATGCCTATGGGTTCCTACAACACTAATCTAGTGGGGGAAGCCTGTACTACAAGAGGCCTGCCCTCCAAAAGATAATTCCAGTTTTTCGGGGTCTCCCCTTATATATGTATAGGAGAAAGTTAAAATTAAATTAAAATTTCAAGGTGCATTGATAATCACTTTTAGAATTTTGTGTTTATGTTTCCAAGCCCTTGCCTTTCAAAAAGAAATATCACTCCATGAACACAATGATTAAGTCTGATGCAGGCTTCAATCCTATTGGTAAGTTGCATATGTCTTTGATATAGACACAGATAGGAAAGGGTTGGCTCCTGATTAAGTTCTATAAGTTTGTTATTTTAAATAATTGGTTGATTATTTCCTATTATATTGGCTCATTTTTTTTTTTTTTTTTTTGGTTGTAGTCTCACTCCATCACCCAGGCTGGAGAGCAGTGGCATGCTCACGGCCACCTGCTGAGCTCAGGCGATTCTTCCACCTCAGGCTTCCAAGTAGCTGGAACTACAGGTAAGCCACCACACCTGGCTAATTTTTTGATTCATTGTAGAGATGAGGTCTTGCCAAGCTACCCAGTCTGTTCTTAAACCCGTAGGCTCAGGCAATCCCCTCACCTTGGCCTCCCAAAGTGCTGGGATTACAGGCTTGAGTCACTGTACCTGGCCTATGTTGACTCACTTTGAATGTGAAGTGTCAATTGTAATTTCACTGCTTGTTGGTCAATAAGTAATCTTATTTGGTCTAAATGATAGTTTAGATCACCACTTTACTGAAGCTAAATTCCTTCTAACGTGAACTTGCTTGGGTATTCATGACATTTTGCTACTGTATTCTAAACCTCATATTAAGATTTTATTCTATTGAAAACTCCTTTGGAATTGGAATTTGAATTACATTGAATGTATAGAGTGACTTGAAGAAAAATTTATATTTTGGGCTTTTGCATGTCTAGTACAAATCTAAAGTCTTGTGTTGGCTGAAGAATTATGAGTTTCCAGGATTTCAAAGTGTATACTTTGAAAGACAAATAAAACAACTACAACTGTGGCAAGACAGATAAAAAAAGAGAAATTTTATATGAAGTGTGTTTTAAATAAAACATAAATATAAGTAAAGATAGCATTTTTAACAAGAATTATCTTTGCTTGTGAAACATTGACATGAAATATCAGATTTTTTTCTACACATACTTGTATTATCATAGGTCCCACTATATTAAATTAGGAGTAATAATCACCATATGAAAAAGGCACCAGACCAAAATTGTTACATAAATAACTTTGTTCAAAAGCTCAAAAAACCATAAATCGTTACCCTAGACAAATTGTTCTTACCAATAGAAGAGTAGGGAGGGCCACTATTTATTTTTATGTAGGGTTTAATCTCAGATATGCCAAAATCATTCAATATATCAGTGTAATTTCCTACCCTATAGAGAAAGATAGAACAATCAAATGAGTACCTCAACAGATGTAGACAACGATTTGATAAAACCCAATATTTGTTCATGACCAAAACAGCAAATTAAGAATAGAAGAAAAGATCTTTAATCTGACAGAGTATGCATTAAAAATATCTTTAAATACTTACTAATGGTGAAGAGTACAATGTTACTTTTGAGATATAAAAGAATCTCTTTTATTTCATCCTTGTTTTGAAAACAATTGATATGTTGACACAGGAAGCACAAAGATTAAGACAAAATATGGCAACTTTGTTACTGACAAAGATTCTTGAAGAACATGACTTATATATACAGTGATATTGACTTTCTAATTCTTTCCTCCTGTATTGAACTTACTACCCAAATAGAGACCTTCCTCTGTCTAATATAAGTACTACAGTGATGACAATGTAATCTAAAATTTCCAAAGGAAATTAGTTTTGAGGAAGAGTAGCCCAAAGAGAAGGATTACAGCATAATCAATTCCTTCCAAGCCCAGCAATTTGATAAAGTGGTGGCGATGGCTGCATAGTATTGTATATAAAGTAGGCAGTTTATGGAAATGTGAGGAATGAGGAATAAACGTTATCTTTTAATAATTTTTTTTGAAGCTGGGAAAAACATGGTGATTCCCACTATTCAATATTATATTGTATAACTTGGATAATGCTCTAAGTCATTAAAAATAAATACCATTTAAGGAACTGAAAGAAACAAATGTAGTTTGTATTTGTAGATAATATAATCATCTACATGCAAACTGGAAAAAATATTAGATGTTGGAAGTATTAAGAAAGTTTCAAAATGTTGCTGAATATATTATCAGCATATGAAAAAAAATAAAAGGCATAAAAGAAAATCTGAACAAATGGAAAAATGTACTATATTTATTGATGAGAATATGAATTTTCAAATGATGACAATTTTCTTCAAATCACTCTTTATATTCAGCACAGTTCCATTACAACCCCAAAGGGATTATTATTCCTGTGGAAATTTACAAACTGATTTAAAAATACATATGGAGAGGTAATGGTCCAATAATAGTTCAATAAGAAAATGTGATAATATTAAGATTGCTTGAGAAAAGAACTCAGAAGCAGATTTATGCTTAAATGGAAACTGGATGTACTTGATGTGCAATAGGGGAGGAAAAAAATTATTAAATAAATGACATAGATACAATTGGCTTTATTGTGGAAAAGAAAAATTAGTACACCACAAACAAAAATAAATTATGTAAGTCATAGAACTAATGTGAAACAAAATTTAAAAGCAATTAGAAGATATTATGACAAAATATTGTTATATTTGTTGTAGTAAATGTTCCTTAAATAAGACACTAATAACAAAGGGAAAGTTTTAAAAGTATGTCTGTTTCAAAATTTTAATATTCTGTGAATATATTTTCACATATATGACAAAGGATTACAACCAAAGTTTTATGAACTTTGGTAGGTCACTGAATTCCTTGTAAATTACACAGAATTGCAAAATGGTGTGCACATGCATTTATAGTGAAGTGAATATGCGACCCTCACAATTAATGGCAAGAACCACTATTCTAGGCAAATTGTTGCTAACCTACACACATGTACATGCATACACACATACACACACACACACACACACACACACACACACACACACACACACACATGCGCTCAGGACAGTAGGAGAGGTACCTTTTATTGATCTGTTCTCCAGATTCCAACATCTAGATTCCAACATCTTTGGCACTTGTCTTGGCATTGCCCTTGGCCCTTGACTTTCAGGCAGAATACATTTATACCATTCTTTCTTCTCATGCAGAATTTGATTGGTTTTCTAAAGCTTTATCTGTTATTATAGTCTAGAGATGAGACTTATTTTCCTCAGTTTGGTACTAGGTATATGGTGAGCTTATTCCCTCAGAGAATTAAAAATTAGGAGCAGCTAAACTTTATAGATTGAATACTATAGCTAGCTCTGGTAAATGGTCCTTGGGAAAAAATCATTGGTTCCCAGGATTGTGTAGCGTGAGCTTTATTCTTCTCTAGAACAGTCAGGTTCAGCAAATAAAAGTACAGGAGACCAGGAAAAATTTAATTTTTTTTCTGTAAAGCTTCAAAACAATTGCTACTTTCTAGTATAAATACATCCCATAAAATATATTAGACATACTAAGAATTCATGTATCTGAAATTCAGATTTAACAGGTGTGCTGTAGTCTATCCAGCAATACTAATACTGTTTGGTGTAATGGTTTTCACTGTTGCCCACACCTAAGTACCTTGGGTAAGACAGAGGCATTCATTCTATGAACCATAAATAGATATTTTATTTTTTCCTTTTAATTTATTTCAATAGTTTTGGGGGATACAAATAATTCTTGATCTCGGCTTTAGGTGTACCCATCACTCCAACCTGTGCACATTGTACCCAATAGGTGATTTTTTTGTCCCGCCACCCATTCCCCCATTCCTTTCTGAGTCTCCAGTGTCCACTATACCAGTCTCTATGTCTTTGAATATCCTTAGTTCCCATATGTTTAGCTCCCACTTATAAGTGAGAACATGAGGTGTGTAGTTTTCTGTTCCTGAGTTAGTACACTTAGGATGATGTCCTCTAGTTTTATAGAAGTTGCTGCAAAATACATTATTTCAATATTTTTAATAGCTGAATAGTATTCCACAGTGTATATATACTACATTTTCATTATCCACAGATTGGTTGATGGGCATTTATGTTGCTTCCACATCTTTTCCGTTGTGAATTGTGCTGCAATGAGCATGTGGTTGTAAGTGTTTTTTTATATAATGAACACTGTTCTTTAGGGTAGCTACCTAATAATGAGATTGCTGGATCAAATGGTAGATCTACTTTTAGTTCTTTGTGTAATCTTCATACCACTTTCCATCAAGTTTGTACTAATTTACACTCCCACCAACAGTGTTTAAATGTTTCTTTTTCTCCATATCCATGCCACCATCTATTGTTTTTTGAAATTTTGATTAATGGCCATTCTGACTAGTATACGGGAATATCTCACTATGGTTTTAATTTTCATTTTCCTGATTATGAGTGATGTTGAGCAATTTTCATATGTTGTTGGCCATTTATATATTTTCTTTTCAGAGATGTCTGTTCATGTCGTTTACCCGCTGTTTAATGGGGTTTTTGCTTTTTTCTTGCTGATTTGTTTGAGTTCTTTGTAGATTTTGGCTATTAGTCTTTTGTCAGAGTATAGTTTGCAAATATCTTCTCCCATTCTGTAGGTTGTCTATTTGCTCTGTTGGTTATTTATTTTGCTGTGCAGAAGCATCTTAGTTTAATTAAGCCCTACATATTTATTTTTGTTTTTGTAGCATTTGTTTTTGTGGTTTTAGCCATAAATTACTTGCCTAGGCCTATGTATAGAAGAGCTTTTCCTAGATTTTCTTCTAGAATTTCTATGGTTTCAGGCCCAATATTTAACTCTTTAATCGATCTTGAATTAATTTTTGTATATGGGGAGTGATAGAGATCAAGTTTCATTTCTGCATGTAGTTGTTCAATTTTCCCAGCGCTAATTGTTGAATAGAGTGTCCTTTCCCAAGTGTTTGTTTTGTCTGCTTTATAAAAAATAAGTTGTTATAGGTATTTGGGTGTATTTCTGGATTTTCTATTCTGTTCCATTGGTCCATGTGTCTGCTCTTTTATCAGTACCATGCTGTTCTGGTTGCTACAGCCTTATAGAATATTTTGAAGTCAGATATTGTGATGCCTCCGGCTTTGCTCCTTTTGCTTAGGATTATTTTGGTTATTCTGGATTTTTTTGGAACCATATGAATTTTCGAATTTTTTTTTCTAATTTGGTGGAATAATGACATTGGCAGTTTGCTAGGGATTGCATTGAATTTATAGATTACTTTGGGTAATATGGTCATTTTAACAGTGTTGATTCTTTCAGTTCATAAGCATGAGATGCTTTGCCATTTGTTTATGTCCTCTGTAATTTCTTTCATCAGAGTTTTGTAGTTCTTCTAGAGATCTTTCACCTCCTTAATTAAATATATTCCTAGGTATTTGAGCTTTTTGGCTGCTATTGTAAATGGAATTGAGTTCTCGATTTGATTTTCAGCTTGGTCGCTATTGTGTACAGCAGTACACTAATTTGTGTGCTTTGATTTTTGTATCCTGAAACCTTAGCAAGTTATTTTCAAGTCCAGGAGTCTTTTGGAGGAGTCTTGAGGATTCTCTAGGTATAAAATCATATCAGGAGGTTCCAGGAAGATGGCAGCAGAACCAGTTGGAATTCATGAATCCCTGTGTGCGTGAGTGAGTGTAGGGACAAATTTGCATGTATGTCTATGTGTAAGTGGGCATGTGAGTGACTGACTGAGTGGGAACTCGGGAGCAAGTGGCTGGGGATCTCCTGGTGAAGTGGCTGGTGCCACAGCAGTTCTACTTGGACCCTCATGCTTCCCAGGGTGCAGAAGCTGAGTGCCATTTTCTAAAGTCAACAAAGCCCTTCTCTGGAAGAAGCTGCCAGAGTGACTGCCATTGCTGGTCTCTGCCCCACCACCACAGTACCAGGCCGAACAGTGTGAGTAAGGTCCAAGGAGGGAGCACAGTCAGGAAACCAGAGGCAGAGTCCTGAAGAACTGGTGGGAATCGGTCATCCCCAAACCGGACTTGCTGCCACTGCCTCCAGTGCCAAACTAGTCTGCTAGACCCTACCACTGGGACCTGAGATCAGGTGACTGTGGTATTTGCTGGAGAGGGAGCTATTCTTCTCTACCCTATGTGTGGCAAGACTGTGGTCTGTAGAGGAACTGAATAGCCAGTCTAAAGCCTGGGCAGAGAAGTGCTCCAGTGCAGCCTCTGTGGAACACCAGACCTTCATCTTAAGACCAGGTGGTGATCTCTGCATTGCTTTTTTGCTGCTCTCCACAAACCCAGAGATGATCACCCCCAGTTCATAAACCCTGGTGGGTGATGGCAATGCAGAGCACCAGGTGATCCACTCCCCTGCCATGAGCCAGTTGCTGGATGATAAACACATACAGTGGATCTGACCAAGAAGGAGGCTGGTGAGTACCTAACTGACTCAACTGCCCCCCCAACTCCCCAGCCATGAGCAAGCAAGATCAAGAGGGCAGGGTAAAGTCTGGTAGCCCCATTCCCCTCCTGTGAGCTGGGTGCCATGGGAGCTGACCACACTGGGAGAAGAAGGAAAGGGGAGAAAGCCTGGGAGACACTGAGTCAAGTTACCCCCTGCACCCCTCCACTGTCTCCTGCTGGTTACCAATTGCAGGCAGCAGGGGATGAAGATTCTAACAGCTAACATTTCACCAGCTAGGAGGAACCCTGCATAACAGACCTGCAGTTTCAGAACCCAACACAAGAGGGAGCTCCCTTCCCCAAAGAGATAACCTAAAGCTGAGAAAAAAACTGAGAAATCTCTACCAGTGGGTTTTTTCTTTGGTTTCTTCTCGCGCTTTCTCTCTCTAGTTTTTTTTTTTTTTTTCTTGGTTGTTTCATTTGTTTACTTTGTTGGTTGGTTGGTTTTCTCTTTACTTTTTTTTCTCTTTGTTCTTTCTTTTTTTTATTTTTCACTTTCTTTTTCTTTCTCTTTTTTCTCTCCTTCTTCCCTCTTCTCTCTCTTATACTTTATCTTGAACTCAGGGGCTACACAAGCATATTGAAAATTCATATTGTGTGAAGATGGAGACTGAGTCCCAGCTGACCCATTCACCAGATAGCAAGCATTGTGACCCATAAGTACGTTCTAAATCCTTGCAGCTCCTCTCCAACCCCTTAGAAAGTGCTCAAAATTGTAGAGAAATTGCACAATGCCTCCACCCAGCCCTATTTCATAACTGAATAAGACCTGAGGTCCAGCTCAGGGAAAGACAGAGGTAGAGCAAATATCAGAAGGGATTGTTTCTCCATTTTCTAATGAGCAACAGAATTAAAGACAGCGATAAGAGAACTACTACAAATGAAGAAAAACCAACGAAAACTCACTGGCAATCTTCAGAGCCCCAACAAAGAGACAGTACCTAAAGGAACAGCTACTGGATCACAAACAATGACTATCTTCAAGAACAATTGTACACAGAAGGTACTTATAGAGATCAGAGAATTGTTGGATAGAATAAATAAAAATCAAGAAATGCAAGGGCTTAAACTAAATGAAATTGCAACAGAGTTGAACAGACTCAAGAAAGCATATTTATAAATAATGGAAATAAAGTCCTCCATCCAAGAAATAAATAACAAACTGACAAGCATATGTAGCAGAACTGAGAAAGCAGAAGAAAGAATTTCAGAGCTGGAAGACCAAAATATGGAATTAACTTCATCTGTTAAAAATAAAGAAAAAAAACCTTAAGAAGAAAGAAGAGACTTGCTAAGAGATATGCAATTTTATCAAGAAACCAAACCTATGTCTGATTGGTATTCCTAAAGTATAAAGAGAAACAGAAAACTCTTTGGAACAAATATTCCATGAGATCTTTCAAGAAAACTATCCTCATCTGGCCAGAGACAAGAATACACAAGCACAAGACATTCAGAGAACCCCTGTAAGACATCTTATGAGAAGACCAACCTCTAGACCCATAGTAATTCACCTACACAAAGTAGGTATAAAAGAAAAAAAAAATTTAAAGGTAGCAAGGGAAAGAGTCAGACTACCTACCAGGGAAGACTAATCAGAATTTAAGTCTTCTCCAGACTTATTGGCAGAAACACTACAGATCAGAAGGGATTGTACTCCAATCTTTAATGTTCCCAAAGAAACAATTTCAACCAAGAACTTCCTACCCAGTCAAGCTAAGTTTCATCAGTGATGGAGAATTAAAATCCTTTCCAGCCATTCAATTCCTAAGAAAATATTCTGTTTCCAGATCAGCTCTACAGGAGATGCTTAAAAAGATGCTATGCACAAAAGAAAAAAGAAACAAAAGAAAGATCATATACTTCACAAGATCACAAACAAACACAGAAACAACAGAACACACAGCACACCCACAAAAATGAAAACATACACATATTAACACAAAAGCTAAAAGAAAGCAAAATAGCCTTATAAGCACCTTATGGCAGGAATTATAAATCTATATGCACCTAAAGCCAGAGCCCCCAGCTTTATAATATAAATTCTACTAGATTAAAAAAAAGGAGAGAAGATAAAGAGATAGACACCGATTCAATAGTAGTAGGACACATCAACACTCCACTGACAAACTTGGTAAAAATCCAGCAAAGAAGGAGAATTACGGGTCAACATCCCTGATGAACATAGATGAAAAATTCTCAACAAGATTATAGCAAATCAGATCTAACAACACATCTCAAAAATTATCCACCATGACCAAGTAGGATTCATCCCCAGCATGCAGGACTGGTTCAACATAAATATAATTAAATACATCAACAGATGTAAAAACAAGAACCACATGATTATATCATTAGACACAGAAAAAGCTTTTTGACAAAATCAACCCTTCTTGACAAAAATTCTTGAACACCTAGGCATAGAGGGAACATACCTCAAAATAGTAAGAGCTATCTATGATAAACCCACATCTAACATACTGCTAAACTGTTCCAGATTTCAGGGAAGCATTCTCACCTCTCCTATTCAACATAGTGTTGGAAGTCCTAGCTAGAGCAAACAGACAAGAGAAGAAAATCAGGGGTATACAAATAGGAAAAGAGGAAGTCAAGCTATCCCTCTTTGCAGGCAATATGATCCTATACCTTGAAAATCCAAGAGAATCTGTCAAAAACCTCTTTGCTCTGATAAAGGACTTTGACAAAGTCTCAGGGTACAAAATAAACAAGCAAAAGACAGTCTCATTTTTATACATGAACAACAAACAGGCAGAGAACCAAATAAAAAGCACAATCCCATTCACAATAGCCACACACAAGAAAAAGGAAATACCTCAGTATCTTCCTAACAAGGGAAGTGAAAGACTTTTATAATGAAAACTACAAAACACTGCTCAAAGAAATTCAAGAAGATGCAAAAAAAGGAAAAATATTCCATGCTCATGGACTGGACAAATCAACATTGTTAAGATGTCCATCCTACCAAAGGCAATCTATAGATTCAATACAATACTCATTAAATTACCAACATCATTCTTCTCATACCTGGAAATGACAATACAGAAATTCATATGGAAACATAAATGACCACAAATAGGCAAAACAATCCTTAGTTAAAGAAACAAAGCAGCCTTTAAACTTTACTATAAGGCTATAATAATCAAAACAGCCTGGTATTGGTACAAGAACAGGCATATGGACTTCTGGCACAGGATAGCGATTCCGGAAGCAACACCTCAATTTATCAACCAACTCCTCTTTGACAAAGTCTCCACCAAAAGCCACTCCATTGTTTTATCTGATATGAGAATGGCTGCTCCTGCTCATTTTTGGTTTCCATTTGTGTAGAATATTCAGCAAATAGTGCTGGGAAAACTGGCTGATCACATGCTAAAGTTCGAAACAGGACCCCTACCTATCACCATACACATAAATCAACTCTAAATGGATTAAAGACCTAAATGTAAAACCTCAAACTATAAGAACCTTAGAAAATGCAGGAGACACCCTTATGGAAATTGGAACTGGCAACCAATTTCTGATCAAAACCCCAAGTGATCATGCCATAAGAGAGAAGATGGACATGTGGGACCACATCAAACTGAAAACTTCTGCATAGGAACAAATAATTTGACTTTCATGTTTTTGTTTGGTTTTGTGAGTTTTTCTTGGAATTAATTACTAGTTTTTTTCCACTGTGGTCTGACAAGTTTCTTGATATGATTTTGATTTTTAAAATTTTGGGGTCTTGATTTGTGGTATATCCATATGGTCTATCTTGGAGAATGTTCCAGTGCTGATAAGAAAAATGTATATTCTGTAGTTTTGGGATAGAATGTTCTGTAGATGTCTATTAATTCCATTTGCTCTAGAGTCCAGTTTAACTCCAATGTTTCATTGTCGACTTTCTGCTTTGATGATCTTTTATTGCCAGTGGTGTGTTGATGTGTCCTACTATTATTTTATTGGTGTCTATCTTCCTTTCTCGTCTCTCCTTTTTTTTGTTTTAATCTAGTAGAATTTATATTATAAAGCTGGGGGCTCTGGCTTTAGGTGCATATGGATTTATAATTCTTATGTATTCTCATTGGATTGATCTCTTTATCATTATAAAATAGCCATCTTTGTCTTTTTTTACTGTTGTTATTTTAAAATTTGTTTCATCTGATATGAAAATGGCTACTCCTGCTCATTTTTGGTTTCCATTTGTGTAGAATATTTTTCTCCACTCCTATAGCTTGAGTCTTAGGAATCTTATTGAGTTAAATGGGTCACTTGAAGGCAGAAGATATTTGAGTTGTGTTTTTTTTTAATTCATTCTGTCAGGCTATACTTTTTTAGTGGGGGAATTGTGACTATGTTCAGAGTAAATAATGATGTGTAAGGCACTCTTCCATTCATAATACGGGTTGTTATATGTTTGCTTCATTTATTTATTGGTTTTCTCTATTGTGTTGGTGTTCCATAAAATCTGTGAACTTTATAATTTTCAGTGTTTTTCTACTGGTGTGTGTGTACCTTTTGTTTCAGTATTTTGGACTCCTTTAATTATTTCTTGTAGAGTTGTGATAAATTCCCTCAGTGTTTGCTTGCCAGTGAAGGACTTCATTTCTCCTTAATTTATGAAACTTAGTTTTGTGGGATAAAAAATCCTTAGCTGACAGTTATTCTGTTTGAGAAGATTGAAGATGGGGCCCATGTCCTTCTGGCTTGTAGAGTTTCTTTTGAGAAGTCTGCTGTTCATCTGATAGGTTACCTTTGTAGAGATTTTATTAATATTGCTTACTGTCCCAGAAAAATGCTTCAGCTCTGGATTTCTAACAAATTTATTGAAGACCAGAACCTTTCATCATTCATTAAGTTTACCTTCCTAAATATTCAGGACCAAAAAAGTCATATTTTCGTTCACTAAGATTACCAAAAGTATTTAAATCATTTAAATTTGAATCAAGCTTCTAAAATGCCATGAATCATAGATCTACATATTCTCATTGAGAGTGCCTCTTCTCCCACTTTTGCCCCCTGCAGGAAAACAGCCTGTTGCATGCATGGCAAGAGCAATGCCACCTTAAAGCAAATCCACCGTGATGGCTGATGCTTTGCTCCTGCATGCCAAAGTGTTCCAATAGCACAGGTAAGCTCTCACAAAGAAACAATGCCTATAGTAGATGCCTATAGATAACCACTCATAAAAATATTTCTCTGACCTCCCCAGTGGTCACAAATTTTGCCAGTCTGAGGTATGACTAGCCATATATGTCTTTATCCTAAAAGCTTTCTGTAAAAAGGATACTTTCTGGAGGGTGGGTGTGAGGATACATTGTCTCTCCATGTCCAAAGATAATGCTTCTCTTCCTAAGTCTCTATTAAATGTTTCTTTCTGAGTAACTGGATTTGTCAGCCTCCTTCTTTAGCCTCTTAGCTCCCATGACCTTTGGGGATAGGTTTGCATATACTTGCTCACTGAGGAACATCCCATCCACCTAATCCCATACACACACACACACACACAGGCACATTTTATTACTAGCAACTGTCGTTTGCCTTTCACGTTTTCTATTCTAAATGCATTTTAGGTATGAATTATGCAGGAAATTAGATTATTAATATGTAAAAACAAAGAGTCTAGTCAAAATTTAAAAATTGACCATATAATACATTTTGAGTACAAAAAACTTTAAGGTTCTTTCTGTTTCTATGTTTCTGTGAGTCATGGCATTTTAGAACTTTGGCTCAAATTATGCTTGATAAGTGATTAGATTATTTTTAGCAGTATTGGGGTTCTACAGCTAAATTTTGTATTTTTAAATTATCTATGAAGATAAATGTAGTAAGTAACTAACAGTTTGGTTCTTTTGATCTTAAGTACTGTGGGTACCCAGAATGGATGTATTTTCATGGCCAATATGAAGTCTTGAAATGAATTCTAGTAATTGCGATTTTGAAGTTCAATTAATACATTTAAGGATGGATGTTGTGGTAGGCCTGTGTCTTAATACGTAGAACATATAAATATGTTGTGTTACATGATATAAAGAGGTACTAAAGGTACAGATGAAACTAAGTTTGATAATCAGTTAACCTTCCAATAAAGAGATTATCCTGTAATATCTATTGGGTTAGTGTAATCACAGGGATCCTATTGTAAGAGGAAGGAGAGCTGTCAGAGTCAGAGATTTTTAAGATACTATGTTGCTGGTTTTGAAGATGGAGAAAATGATCATAAGTCAAGAAATGTAGGTGGTCTATAGAAGCTGGGGAAAATAAAGGAAGACTCTTCCTGAGAACCTCAAAAAATAATGCAGCTCTGTTGATAGATTAGTTTTATCCAGTAAAACCCTTTTTTGGCTGTAAGATAATACATATGTGTTATTTTAAGTCACTAAATTTCTGGTAATTTCTTTACAGCAGTAAAAAGAATCTAATAAAATTCTTATAACATAACACTTAGGCTAAAGTTTCTCTCTTCAAAGACAATGTATTGGATTGGTGTATTAAATTTTTAGCCACCATTTATTGGGGCTTGCAGTACATGAGTACTTTTCTAAGTGCTTTACATATTTCATATTATTTCATTTTTCTCTCCACCAATCAGGTCAGTTATTATTATGTTCTCTTCATGAATAAAGAGACTGAGCAGCAGAGAGGTGAATTAATTCACCTATCTTTGAAAAGTGAAATAGATCTATCTGAACCTAAAAGTTCTTACATGTTAAATTATACGTCACCTTCACTAGTACAAATAGCTGATATGTGATATACTCATGCTTAAAACAAGTAAGTCTTTTGGGGGGAAGAGGGTGAAATATTTTCAAGAGTATGAAAATTTATGAAGATAATGGGAGACTGGGTTAAGAAAAATTTTCCTATATAATTTATTATTTTATAATCTAGAGAGACACTTTACATGTTTTCTGCTGTGCTGGTACTGAGATCTATATTTTACATGGATTCAAAGTTGTACCTTTTCTTGCTTCATGCTAATGTTGGCATTTTGTTGTACGCTTAAAAAGAGATTTTGATATTAATTCAAGTTGTGACCTTAATTTATGTTGGTTGTACTTTCTGTTCTGATAAAAACATGAGTCATGAACATGACCCTGGATGTAACATTGCTAGAAGAGAAATCGATGGATGATCTAAGTAGTTTACAAGCATGGCTATCATAGTGACCTGAATAAGACATAACTTATTTTTGCCCAGATTTCACTATATGATCAGGGATTTTTAAACAACAAAAGATGAAGGGAGATTTACTTTACTACTTAATTTTAAAATTATCTGATACTACTTTTTTCAATTTGTTTATTCCATAAAAAAATATTTTGAAACAAGCAGGAACTATGAATCGAATGTCTCCTATTCTATTCTACTATTCAATGTTTTGCTGTGTCTCCTACTGGAATATAATCCTCTTGAGAACTGGGTGTATTTCTCATCATCTCTTTATTCCCAGAAAGAACATGTTGGACCTGCACTAAATGGTAAGGGTATTGTCATAAACAGGTAAAGTGTGTGTTACATATAGCTGATATTTCAGAAAGTGTTAAGATATCAAGGGAAAATGGGAACTAACTGAAAACTAAGAGAAGTGGTTAAATTGCTCTGATAGATATCTTTTTTTCCCTTTTCTTTTAAAAGATTGAATACAGTGGTATTTTATTTGTTTCTTACACCAAAAAAGTGATGCTTTTCATCTGATGGATATTGTCCCTATCTTCACCAGAGTGAATTTTAAAATCCTTTAGTTTTACAACTGTGAATCCATTGCACATGAAAGAACATATGGCTCCTTTTGTTGAAACGTTCCAGAGTCAATTGGATCCATGGACATTGTCATCAGAATTTGACTTCCTCCCATCATTTAGCTCTGCCTTCTACTGTATAGGCTTAATTTTTTCAGGAGTATCAAACTTCTATCATTGCAAACCAATTTGAGAGGAAATGAAAGCTTGTTTTTAATATTTGAGATCTGTAACCATAATTGGTCTAATGTAGATCTTTGTCCCCTCTTAAACCAATTTTGTGGTTGAGAAGTTGAAAAAGTCTGATTGGCTAAGTATAAAATTATGCATTTCATACCTGGAGATAGATTTACTCTTGCTAGATCAAAATAAGAAAATAGGATGACAGTGGGAAGCATCATTATCACAAGAAGGGAGGGGTGGATGCTAGGCTGCAAAGTCAGCAAATAATCACTATGTCAAGTTTTTCTTGACCTTGCTTTACAACCAAAGTGTTAGACATACAATCAACACTTGATTATTTTGGCAAATGGTACTGGACACTCTCTTTGCCTGGTTAGGATGAAGGAGTTTAGTGTCTCCTTTGAGGGTTATGAAAGTGATCTGACCTTTGTAAGAGTAAAAGTAACACCACTGACATCAGCACAAATGAAACTAGTTTTCTGTAGTCAAGTGAAAAGTTGCTGAACAATGCCTGTTCCACAAGCAGATTACAATAAAAGATGACACACGGAAGAATTAAAGTAGCTGTTAATTTTGGATTCTTGCTAGTTTTAGTTACAAGAAAGAATTAATTAACTTCAGTTTGGGTAGACAGCGAAATAAAACATCTGCTTTTTTGACCTAGAGGGAGTTAAAATCAAAGTTTCGAGCCATTAAAATAGAAAGATTGGGAATCCTGATTGAACTTTATAGCAGATGAACAAGCGCCAAAATATTACTTTTCTAAAGCTACCTAGACCACTAGCTTGAGTTATTTTATAGTGGTTTAATGGAAGAGTGAGTTATTAATCAGGTGAAACCCTAAACATGTGCATCTTTATTTATAAGTTCTATGTTATTTAAAATTATGTGGTAACCTTTTTAGAGAAGATTTGAGAAAATCAAATTTAGTAACATAGGTGACCAAATATACTTACTCAGTGAGGTTAGCTTTTAATCAATTTCTGTAAACTGGAGATGTGATTGGGATCCAAGGAAATGAATCTCGTTTACCACTCACATTATCTTACTAATTAAAGTCAAATGGGTAAAAGTCATGCATTACATTTGGTGCTCTGATGTGTATAGTTCTCTGGTTTGATTTCTAATCCACAGAAGTCATTTATATGGCAATATGATGCACTGAGAGCTCAGCTAGCTAACATAAAAATGGTACACAATGTATAAGACACTCCTCTGAAATCTAGTTCAATGAAAGATAATGTTTAAGGCTCCCTGAATAAATTACAGCCTGGTAAGATACTGCTATAAAAGCAGCAAAACCATTAGCATAGACAGTAGAGATGCTAGGCTGGAATGCTTTTATATGCCAATTTAATGTTTGTGATTATGCTGTACAGATTCAGTCCTTCATAAACCCATTTCTATGGTAACAGGAAAATGTTGAAAGCCCATAGTGTATAACTAAGGCTTTTGAAAATTCTGACTAGTCTAAAGAATATGTTATCTTCTTTTAATGCACAAATTTGAGAAATTGAAAATTACTGAATAACACATGAAGTGGAAGATCTGACATCTTATAGTTAAGCCTGCTGAAAGCCTTATTTGATAGCTTATTAAATGCATCTGGTATATTTAAAAGTAAGACTAGAGGGAAAAAAAGAGTTGAATCCGTAAAATGCTTCAGTACAAATAAGCCTTCAGCACTTTGGTGATAGTAAGGAAATGTAGCCAATCTTCCTGCTGGAATTTACTTTTAGGATCCCTTACAGTTTTTGAATGGTATATTGTGAAGATGCAGCACAAAGATTTTAGGAACAAACAAACAGAAGATAACCCATGGAAACTTTTAATAACCTGATAGCCTTGTAAATGCTTTATTCAGAAATTAACTTTGGGGACATTGGCATTTATTTTCTCATAACAAGGGTGAATCGATTATTGAATGGTTGAAAGCACACAATGCATATTGATCTGTTCATGCATAAGCACTTTCTCCCAGCAGGCACCTTGCTGCCTGCAACATATTTTTAAATAGGATTACTACTCATTAAATTACAATGACCTGGAGCCATGGTCAACTAAAATAAAAAATTGCCTTGATTCGTCGTGGTTTAAAGCATTGCCATGGATTCTCAGTCACTTGCTTTCCCTAGTGGAAGTTGATATGAAGAATATACTTGTACATGGATGACTGCTTCAGTGTCTAGAATTCAGTCAAGTTAATCCTCCAATTTTGTACCTATGATTCAAACTTAAACATGACCAAAGTTTTTATCATAATGATAAATCACTTTAAGGAATCCTTATTAAACAATATATGTTTTTAGCCAAAATAACTGATATTTTGTGTAGCAATCTATGGGCTACTGATCCAAGAAATTACACTTTAATTTCAGTCAATGTTAGAAAGCTGATGTACACACAAACCTGTATTCTTGTTATGAAAATAGACTACGCTTTGTCATACATACTATATAAGACAATCTTTTATAAATCAGCAGGCACAAAGTAACTGTCCCCCTTGATTTTATTAGTTAAAAGGATTTTCTTTTGTTTTTGCTTTTTGTTTATTTGTTTTAAGGCAGAGAAAGAGTATAGACAATCACTCTAAGAATGTTCAGAGTTTTAAAGGAAGTATCTGAATGAAATGTTCTTAGGAGACTAAGAAAAGGTATGATGTGGGAATACTAACATTTTCCCAAAAATTATATGTTATTCATGTAGTAATTCTTGACCACTGGAAGGAAACATTATAAGGGCCTTGTTACTCTCCTCCTGTCTAAACATTATTACTCCATGATTTAACCTATATTTCCATTTCACAAACTATCTCATAATTTCTCCCTTCCTAATCTATCTGCTGATACATGGACTTTTAGTATGTGTATGAAATCTTTCTCTGACAAATCGAGGGTTCAGGTTATGATAAAAATTTGGGAGGTCCTAGGTCCTTATTTAGGTGTCTTATTACTCCATACCTTCTAACCTCCCATTATTTGCTTTCATTCATTGTAGATTTGTTATTAATAGAAAGACCATGTAATCTCCTCATTACTTCTGACAACCTGGGGCCAAGTCACAAAAGCTCCTGTGATATAGTGTCAGAACCATAAATTCAATCACAGATCTAAATTTGCTTTCCTTTGCACATCATGTAATCTAGCTTCTGTTTTTCACTTCCAGAATCATGTTTAGTTCCAGGTCTTCCGTCTCTCTGAAATTCCAGTTCTTGCCAAGTCTTCATTCTGGTGTGACTCTGACTTCCATATGTCTACTTGAAATATTGTAGCTTTTTAGAAACTCAGAGACTTTGTAACTCTTTAGTTAAACCCTTGGAGCTCTGGGATTCCATAGCTTCCAGTTTAGAGTTCCTTAATGCCACATCAGTAACCATCTTTTTACCTAGACATGGTCCCAGTGTTTCCATGTTGTTTCTGTATCAATACTACTCTACACTAAGAATAAGCTTCACTTTCCTCTGGAATGTCCATAATAGGATCCCTTAGCAGCCACCTGATTGTCCTGCTTGAAGTGGAAACGTCACTCTCCAGCGCCTCAGGTATTCCTGTCAAGTCACTTGACTTTGATTTCCTTCTTATCTGACATATTATTCATCTAATTGTATGTTTATTTATTGTTGGTTTCCTTCCACCAGAATGTAAGCTTCTTTAGGGAAGGGACTTTGTGTACTGCTATTTCCCCTGTGTCCAGAACATCATCTGATATAAGCACTAAGTAAATACCTTTATTTGTTGAGTGACTGGCTAAATGAAAATGGACAGAGTTTTGAGGGCTAAGAGTCTCACCCCAGTCTCATCTGTGCTGAGATAAGGAACATTTACGGACAAGATTTCCTCAGCTCTAAGCCCTGGGTCTCCAAGAAAGATAAAAAAATGAGAGATCAAACTAGGCCTTGAGATTTATAAAAATGTTAACATAGTTATTTTAGCTTACACAATTTCACATTTGTACTCACTGGCCCTTTCTGATAATTTATATCTGAATAAATCAATGTTATCTTTCTTCCAAAGGAACAAAAAAAGTGGAAGATAATTGTTTTCCAAAGAGAAGAATGTATTCCTTTGGAAAGTTTTGGTGGATAACATTGGTAAGAGTCTATGTAATAGTTTTGCTTTATTCCTGGCGCTGAACTAAGCTATTCACTTCTAATATTCAACAGTATACCTACTGTATGGCATAAAATAAATATTAATGGGTTATGATTTTGCTAATGTAATATTTGAAAAGCTTAACAGTTCTTTTACTATAAATCCCAATAGAAACTAGCTTCTGGTGGTAGGTCCCATGCAGATTTTTTGTTGAGGACATAAATAACATGGCTACTTATGAGAAAGAAATGTCACCACAAAAGAGAGATCATTGCTTAATCTGGGTGAATTTAAGGATGGGATTTTAAAATGCGACAAATAATGTCAGCTGTTTAGGAATAATTGGCCAAATGAAACAGTCAGCCTCACTTGAATGATTTTAGATTATGAGCCATGATTTTGTCTCAAAAGTTAAATATTGCATACCCCTGTGAATGTTAAAGTCTAGTAAATAAAACAAAAATTAGGGAAATTGAGCTGGTTAAAGTATAAAATATGAAAGCTCATTTGGGGATATGAGAGGATGTGAGGTCCCAGAAAATATCTGGAACTGATAATCCTTTCTCAGTATATACTGCCCATCGTTTCTTTCTAAAAATTGTGCTGCTTTCCTTCTTGGAATTCTTCCCTTCCTGATTTTCTTTTTTAAGCCTCACTGACACTATGGGTATCCTTCTTCAGGAAAACTTCCTTGTCAGACTTTTCACAAGAAATTTCTCCTATAAAATCTGGGAGACATTATATTTATATATCGTACTTATAAACCTTGGTTCTTGTCCCTCAACAGGATTTTAAGTAACAATGAACAAGGTCCGTGGTGACTACTCTTTCTCCTCCCTGTCCTTCTTCTCCTCCTCTTCCTTCTCCCCTTTATTCTTCTTTCTCTGTTTCATTTAACTGCTGGCCCAGTGATAAAGCTGAACATGTTGACTATTTTAAGATGCATAATACAGTTTGTGGAACAGGTAGAAGAGTTGAAAGGTTTGGAGTCAGACAGATTTGGCTTTTAATTAATTTTCTGCAACCTACTAGTTTTTTGACCTTGGCTAGTTTCTTCTCTTTCTTTTTCAGTAACCTTCTCAAAATGATAATACTTTTAGTGTTGTGAAAATTAACCTTGATAACACATGTAACCTGCCTGGCTTATAGAATGTACTCAACCATGTCCTATCTCATCTTCTCATCTTGATTTTACTCATTTGACATTGTGAGGAACCTAATTAGTTGTTTGTGTTATGAAAACTTGTGTGGAAGATTCTAAACGAGACTTTCCTGGCGGGTCTGTGTGGGCTACTTTGAGGTGTTTGGGAAAGTGGAAGATAAAGGGAAACAGTCAAGTACTTAGTCATTTAGCCATCATAATGGCCCTTTTTGAAATCTTACTTTTTCTTTCTTTTTTTCTTCCTTTTCCCCTTCTTTCCTCCCTTCCTTCCTTTCTTCTTTCCTTTATTCCTTCCTCCATTCCTTTTGAAAGCATAATGCCTATGCCCAAAGATAAAATGAAGTTTAGAAAGTTTCACGTAGAGGTTTACAAATAAAGCATATGTATACAAGTATAATTTAATTTTATGACATCTCAAACAAAAATTGTATGCTATCATTTTAATTCTTCCTTTAGTTTGACAGCAAAAGTCAGTACGCACAAATACTTTTGATTGAAAAAAATGTATTTTCCAAAGACTCAGACTGTGAATTTGAAACTATATCTAGCTCTGATTAGGTACATCTCGCTATCATCTAAATTTTTTTCTAGAGGTTCAACTTGACGTTTCTTGCCTACATTTTCCACTGGTGATTTACATTTCTGATAATGTGCAATATTAACTTCAGTTTTCCTAAAAGGAATCTAATTTGGTTTCTTTCCCACAATTCTTTTCACTCAGGTCCATTTATCTAGCTTTTATATTCTTACTGAAATTTGCAATACCACCCAACTTAACTTGAACTGAAAATTTCATAATCTTCCAAATCATTACTGATGGTGGTAAATGAGACATTTATTTTTCATCCTTGAACCACTTCCCCAGAGCTCTATTTTTTATTATTATTGTTTTTGTTTGCAGCCTTAAAAAATTAGTTTTTATTCAATGTTATGTTTTTATAGAGGTCAATTTAAATTAATTTTTGAGTTTGAGATAGAAATAAAATGTTTCCAAAATCAGAATACATTATACCTGCCATGTTGCTTTTACCATATTTTAATCAAAATTAAAAATTGGAGAAATTGCAGTTTTCTCTTACAATGGGCTAAAGTTACTTTGCCTTTTATATTATTTTCTCTATCTTTTCAATATTTTTCTTGCTTTTGCCTGATCATTACAGAGCTGAACAGTTTTGTGTGCTAGCACACCATAGATAGGTTATTATTGTTTTTCCTTTTGTTCAGGCTTGGGCAATATGATTAAGAACATCTTTCTTGAGAAACATCTGTTTGATTTTTATAATAACTACTCTAGTTAGGGGAGAAATGTTTTTGAGATTCTAAAATGATCATGGGTAATTTAGAAATAGTGTTTTTAATTACCAACTTAAAAAAAAATAGTGATGATACTTGTTTCTACATTTTTCTCATATCCCCTTATTTCCATATAAACTTGTGTTTGCTATTGATCCCATGACCTAATTTTTATCTCTGGGCCATTTTTTTCTCTGAGAAAGAAGATAGATTTTCAAAATATCTAAGACCCATATTAAATTACAAGAAGTATTTTTAGCATTAAAATTTTAGTTGCACTGCAATCACCCTTCTCTTTTATATATATATTTTTCTCAGTCAGCTGCTTGGAGTAATTTTGCCTAAGCAAGCTCCTTTTTCTTACTTACTTACCAGTTCTTTGAAAAAGATATTGCCATCTGAAACTGACATTCTTTCTGTCAGACTTAATGTATATGCGTAAGAGTAATTATCAAATCCCAACTTAGAATACCTTGAGGTCTGCTTCCCACACCAATAAGCTCTAATGGAAAAGAAAATATTTGGAAAGGAGTCATACTCAGGAATGATTTAAATATAATGATAACAGCTAAACTTTGTCTCACTCTAGGTGTATATTTATCATTTGAATTACTATATGCTGGACTTCTATTTCTCTTTGCCTGTGCCATTACTAATTTTTAATTTGGATTTTTTTGGGTGCCAACTTAAGAAAATATTTTCTAAGAAGTAAAACAATTCTAGATGGTTGCAGTCTTTAATAATACAGACAGATATTCACTCAGAGATAGATTTCTTTGAATTTCTTAAATTCTTGGTGTGAATAGGTACTTGCCTGTATTAAAACAAACAAACAAACAAACAAACAACAACGACAACAACAAAAACCTCTTTATATTTCTATTGCTCAGAGCTGGTATTATTTGAAATTTAAAATTAAATGAAGTTTTCTTTAAGGCTCCTAAAATCTCTATTTAAATAACTTCTCTTGGGATGTTTAACAATTTAGGAACCAGGTATTTAGAGTTGTCATTTCTTCCAGCCTGTTGATCCAGGGAAGATGATAGTTTCAAAGTTTTCCCTTCTGCAGGAATAAAACATTACTGTGCTATCATTCTTGTTTAGTTTCCTGAATTTAGCTAGAATAGACTTCATTAAATCATATAGACTTATTTATGTCAATGTATAAATAAGTCAATATTTTATGAAACTCTTTCCAGATAGTCCTTTCTGCATTTTACCATTGGAGAGAATTTCAGAAGCTTGGCTTAACAGAAGAGGTAAATTGGGTCATGTGGATATATACCATGTATCCCAAATCATAATGTATCATTATCTGCCTATTATCTCCCCAAGTAAAATCAGTTTTGTTGAGTAGACTTCAGTGTTAGAGACTCATCTGGGTTAACTGAATTTGATCATGTTTATCTCATGAGATTTTAATTGGTTTGATGTAAGTATGATGCATTATGTATTCAGCCCCAAATTAGTTATCATCTATCTGTGGAGTACAATATAGTTATTGATCACATTTATCACATTTTAACATACTAAAATTTCAAAGCTATTTCAGAAATTTAAAATTTAAAATGTAACATGTTCTTGAATGGATAATAATTTACATGGATCAAAAATTTAAACACTGTAAAATAGTAGACCATAACAGTTTCCTCCAAATCAGTGTTTCTCAGCCACCTGATTCTTTCCTATACAAAAAAGTAAAATTGTCCCCTTCATAGTCTTACAGAAATATTATATAGATATATAGGTACATAAATATTCATCTCCTTTTTTATCATTTAAAAACAAATGGTAGAATATTATAGTGATACATGTGGAAAGTCATTAGTTCATATAAGTACAAAAGGTCTTGCTTATTTTTTTTATTAAAAATGTGGCATTTAGATACATCACAGTTTATTTAACTAGTCTCCTATTAATGGATGTTTAGATTGTTTTCAAACTCATGCTAATATAAACAACAGGATTGGCAGTAGTGGGATTCTGCCGGTGGGGGGCGGGGGGCGGGGAGCACACCTCATCAAACAAGGCTATCTGCACAGTGAACATTTGTATACTTATCCCTGAATTGTACACCACATCTTTAAAAATTAGAAATTATAAAAAAGAAAATGCTGAATAGAAGTTTTTTGTACCTATTTGAGTTTAAATCAATAACTGTTGAGTGAATTGTATTTGTAATCTGATATAATAATATTTGATACTTTGCCTCATAATTCAGTTTATATAAATTGTTTTCTCTTTAGTAAGTGAAATTTATAAGCATTTCCAATTAAAACAACATTTTTATTACTGAAAATAAGAGAAAGACATACTTTTTCTTAGCTATCTTTTGAAGAATATAATGTTAAATGGCTAACTTATTTAAGTCAATATAAAGAAGAAAACTTTTTAATGTTGGATTTTACCTATTCAACAAGGATGACATGAGACCATTAGTAGAAAAGGGATTTCCAGGATAACTTACTACTGGAATTAAAGTATCAATGAAGAGCAGTAGGAGGAAACTTTTCTTCTTAGAAATTACAGTAATTATGAAAGGAACTTTTCTTCTTCAAATTACAGTAGTTATAAATATGGATATGGCAAAGTTTTTGGTTTTTCTGCTTCCCACACTTGGTGTTGACTAGAGGAAAAACAAAAGCAGGCATTCATTTGGGGCTTATTGCATTATGGATACAGGGACAAAGTCCCAACATCTCTCTTCATATAATTACATTTTCACCTCCTCATGCGGTGCACACCTGTGCCTTGTTGGCAATTGTACTTGATAGGAAGTCACACATCACATAGCTTCAGTAAGGGAGGAAATTAGTTTCTTGCAATATGTGTCCTTTCAGATGACACTGGGTGTTTCTACTGAAGATCTGCAAACTAAATAAATAAAAAGTCAGAAAAACTTTGCACAGAATTCAGTGCCAGAGAGCGTCTGGCATGAAGGGTGCAGATCTGCATACCATGGGTGATCGAATCATAATGACTTTAGTAAATGCTCATGTCTCAGTTTATTTAAAATTTAATAGCAATTGAAGGAAGAAAGCATTAGGATAAAATTATGTATACTAACTCTGCACTTTGCATGAATTTTCAGGCTGGCTCAGCTAAACAATAGGATGTGGCAATGCGCTCATTTGCCGAATAAGTTCAACATTATATTCCCCAGCCCCAACCCACCAGTCTTCATTGGAAATATTCTGCAGCTGGGTGACTTTTTCATTGCAAGACTTTGTCCGAATGTCTTCCCTATAGTCAATTTTTTCTTGGGTTCTTGGAACTTTGACTTGGCTGGATATTCTTTAGTTTCTTAGATGTTTAATCTTTTCCTTTTTTTTTTTTTAATAGTTATTGACTACATTAGTGCTATCTTTCATTTCTGTGACTTAGTTTTATATGTTCATTATTTGGACTATGGTTTGTTTGACTGTGATCTTCTACTACCTCTTTAATACAATAAATTTCTGTATATAAGGAGAAACTATCATATTTATGTATTTAATTTTACAGATTTGAATTATTCAAAAAGGAAATTAGAGACATGAGTAGAGCATAAGCAAAGAAGGGAAATCATTCAAAATTTTGTATGAAGCCATGGATATTTCACAAATAAGCATAAAAGTGGTCATAATTAGAAAAATGGGAACTTACGTTGGAATTTCTTTCACTCATTTTATGTCTTACAATTGTTTTTATTTGAAATTATATCTGAAGGAGACCATGAAATATCTTATAATGCTTAAGACCTTTAATCTGATTCTTCTCATGCAACCCCAATCAGTATTTGCTTTTTTCCCCAAGATCCCACATTTTAGAAAAGACAAAAGCAATTTTTTTCTTCTTTATATCAATCTTACCTCACATCTCTTCTTTGAATTAGGTTGTTATGGCCAGCAAAAAGAGTTTCAGTTCAGAAATCCTGTATCAAGGGTTGGCAAACTATTGCCCATATGACAAATCCAACCCACCACCTATTTTTTATGGCTGACTGGTACGAAGGGTTTTACATTTTTGATAGTTGAAAAAAAATCAAGAGAGAAATAATACTATGTTATAATAAACAAAAATTATGTGGAGTTGAGTCTCCCAATTCCAGGAAGATGATGTAGACACACTTTTAAATATTATCACCATTAAGTACATCTAAAAACATTACATATCAAACAAACCTCAGAAGATCTTGAAAGATCAAGAGTAAAAAGCAAACCAACCGGGCACTCAGAACCCAAGAAACACCATCATGGTAGGTTATTTGAGTTTTCTTTTTACTGCCTATATTCCTTACTTGGAGCCAAAGAAACCAGCAACTCAGAAAAGTTAATGGCACAGACAGAAACAATAACCACCATGCCAAAAGTCTACACTTTCTAAATAAAACATGAATAAAGGAACAGACTAGCAAGACAGAAAAGTTATAGATGCTAACTGCTATACCTTAGCCAAACACCATGGAACAAAACTCCCAATTCCCAATACTGTCAGCAAAGACAGGAAAATTAAAACAGAGACAAGAAAAGCAATGAATAAGCTGGAAAATAATAAATAAATAAATAAATAAAATGGCAGACTTAAGTTCTAGCATAATAATTACATGTACATAAATGGTCTAAGTGCACAAATTAAAAGATAGATTTGCACAGTAGGTATAAAAAGTTTATTGTCTATAAAAAACTCACCTCAAATATAATTACATAGTTAGGTTGCAAGTTGTATAACATGCAAATATTAATCAGGAGAAAGTAGGAATGGTATACTAAGATCAGTTACATTATAATCTTAACTATGTAGGCACCAAACATTGGTGTAAAATATGTGAAACAAAAACTGATAGAAATAGACAAATACACAATTATTATTAAGATTTTAACAGCCATGTATTGAAGTTTCTATGCCTGTCATAACAAATTGTCACATACTTGGAGGCCTAAAACAATAGCAATTTATCCTCCCACAGTTCTGGAGGCCCCATCTAAAGTCAAAGTGTTGTACATGTTGGTTTCTTCTGGAGGCTGTAAGGGAAAAATCTTTCCCATGCCTCTCTTCTAGCTTCTGGTGGCTGCCAGCAATTCTTGGCATTCCTTGGCTTGTAGGCACACCACTCCAATCTCTGCTCCCACCTTCACATAACCTTCTGTTGTGAGTCTCAAATCTCTCTCTGCCATTCTTGTATAAAAACACATGTTATTGAATTTACAGTGTGTCCTAAATTCAAGATGATATCATCTAGATCTTTAGCTCAATAATAACTGCAAAGACATATTTACAAGTAAGGTCACATTCACAACTTTATTTTATTTTGCTTTTTTAAATTTTTATTTATTTATTTATGTATTTATTTTATTTTACAGATGTCGGGTATAATTCAGGGTTAGGTATACAAACATTGATTATGCAGGTATCCTTGTTGATGAGGTATGCCTCTCCCTCCCCTAGCAGTTTCCCTCAACTGCCAATCCCACCGCCCTCCCCTGACAGTTTCTCACTACTGCCAATCCCTTTCTTATAATATTATAATTGTTCAAGGTCTGCTTATGAGTGAGAACATATGGTACTCTGTTCTTTGTTTCTGTGATAGATCGCTGAGTATGATCAACTTCAAATCCATCCAAGTTGCTGCAAAGTCAATATGTTTGTCTTTCTTTATGGCTGCATAATGTTCCATTGTGTATATGTACCACATTTTTTAAAATCCTGTCCAACTTTGATGGGCAGCATGGTTGGTTCCATGCTTTGGCTATTGTGAATAGAGCTGCAACAAACATACGTGTGCAGGTATCTTTTTTGTAGAATGATTTGAGTTCCTCCAGATATATTCCCAATTAGAGGAATTGCTGGGTCATATGGAAGGTCAATATCTAGTTCTTTCAAAAATCACCACACTGTCTTCCAGAGAGATTGCACTAGTTTGCATTCCCACCTGCAGTGTAGAAGAGTTTTTTTTTCACTGCATCCTCGCCAGCATTTGTTGGTGTTTGTTTTATTAATGATGGCCATTCTTACTGGAATTAGGTGGTATCTCAATGTGGTTTTAATTTGCATTTCTCTGATGATGGGTGAGGCTGAGCACTTTTTCATGTGTCTGTTGGCTGCCCATATATTTTCTTTTGAGAAGCATCTATTCATGTCTTTTGCCCACTTTTTAATGGGGCTGTTTGTTTTTTTCCTTTTAGCACGTTTGAATTCCTTATAGATCCTAGATGTTAGGCCTTTGTCAAATATACAGTTGGCAAATATTTTTTCCCCATTCTGTGGGCTGTCTCCCTGCTCTCTTGATAGTTTCTTTTGCTTTGCAGAACTCGTTAGTTTGATGAAGTCCCACTTGTCTATCTTATTTCTTAAAGTATTGACATTTGGGGTTCTGAATAGGAATTCGTTTCCAGTTCCAATTTCCATAAGGATGCCTCCTGCGTTTTCTAAGATTCTTACAGTTTGAGGTTTTATGGTTAGGTCTTTGATCCATTTAGAGTTAGTTTTTTTGTGTATGGTGACAGGTAGGGATCCTGTTTCAATCTTTTGCATGTGGTCAGCCAGTTTTCCCAGCACCATTTACTGAATAAGTTCTCCTCTCCCCAGTGGTGTTGTTGGAGGCTTTGTTGAAGATGTGTTGGTTGAGGAACTGAGGCTTTGTTTCCGGAATCTCTATCCTGTTCCATTGGTTTATGTACCTGTTCTTGTACCAATACAAAATTTGATTACTGTAGCCTTATAGTAAAGTTTGAAGTCTGGAAGTGTGATACCTCCTGCTTTGTTTCTTTTGCTAAGGATTGTTGTGCTATTTGTGGTCATTTGTGTTTCCATATGAATTTTCGTATTGTCATTTCCAGGTCTGAGAAGAATGTTGGTAACTTAATGGGTATTGCGTTGAATCTGTAGATTGCCTTTGGTACGATGGATATTTTAACAAAGTTGATTCTTCCTGTTCATGAACATGGAATATTTTTCCATTTGTTTGTGTCTTCTTGGATTTCTTTGAGCAGTGTTTTATAGTTCTCATTGTTAAGGTCTTTCACTTCTCTAGTTAGAAAGATGCTGAGGTATTTCATTTTTTGTGTGGCTATTGTGAATGGGATTGTACTTTTAATCTGGGTCTCTGCCTGCTTGTTATTAGTGTCTAGGAATGCAACCACCTTTTGCATGTTTATTTTGTACCCTGAGACTTTGCCAAAGTCCTTTATCAGTGCAAGCAGGTTTTCTCTTGGATTTTCAAGGTATAGGATTATATCATCAGCAAAGAGGGATAACTTGACTTCCTCTTTTCCTATTTGGATACCCCGGATTCCTTCTCTTGCCTAATTACCCTAGCTAGGACTTCCAATACAATATTGAACAAGAGGGGTGAGAGTGGGCAGCCTTGTCTTATTCCAGTTTTCTGGGGAAATGTTTCCAGTTTCTGTCCATTTAGCAATACGTTATATGTGGTTTTATTGTAGATGGAACTTACTATTTTGAGGTATGTTCCTTCTATACCTAGGTGTTTGAGGGTTTTTATCAAGATGGGATGCTGGTTTTTATCAAAAGCTTTTTCTGCATCTAATGAGATAATCGTGTGGTTCATGTTCTTACATCTGTTGATGTATTTAATGACATAAATGACCTTCGAATGTTGAACCAGCCTTCAATCCTGGGGATGAAGCCTACTTGGTCATGGTGGATGATTTTTGAGATGCTCCTTTGGATCCTATTTGCTAGAATCTTGTTGAGGATTTTTGCCTCTATGTTAATAAGAGATATTTGCCTGTTGTTCTCTTTTTTTGTTGGATCTTTACCAGGTTTGAGTATCAGTGTGATGTTAGCTTAGTAAAATGATTTGAGGAGAATTGCATCTTTCTCAATTGCCTGGAATACTTTCAATAGGATTGGTATCAGCTCCTCCTTATATGTTTTGTAGAATTCTACTGGAAAACCATCCAGTTCAGTGCTTTTTTTTTTATAGGTAGTTTTCGTATGACAGAGTCAATTTCTTGGGTTGTTATTGGTCTATTTGGTGTCTCAATGTCTTCTTGTTTCAACCTGGGGAGGTTGTGTGATGTCAGAAAGTCCTCCATTTCATTTAGCTTATCAAGTTTATTTCCATACAGGTGTACATAACAATCTCTGATAATATTTTGTGTTTCTTTGGAGTCAGTTGTGATTTGATCATTTGTATTTCTGATTGTGTTTATTTGGGCTTTTTCTCTCTTTTTCTTGGTCATTCTGGCTAGGGGTCCATCAATCTTGTTAATTCTTTCAAAGAACCAGCTTTTTATTTTGTTGATGTTTTCTATAATATTTTTGTCTTCTATGTCCCGTATTTGGGCTCTTATTTTTGTGATTTGGATTCTTAGGCTAAAGTTGGGATTTTGATTGTCTTCTCTTTCCAGCTCCCTTAGGTGATTTGTTAGGCTCTCCATTTGTGATCTTTCCATTTTCTTGATGTGTGCTCATAGAGATAGAAATTCCCCTCTTATTACTGATTTCATGGCATCCCAGTGGTTTTGGTAAGATGTTTCTTCATTTTCCTTTGTTTCCAGGAATCTTTTAATTTCTGCTTTGATTTCAGTGTTGACCTAGTGGTTGTTCAACATCATGTTGTTTAGTGTCTATGTCTTTGTGGGCTTTGGGGAAATGTTGTTGGTATTGATATTTAGTTTTATTCCACTGTGGTCTGCGAATGTGCATGGCAAGATTTCAACCTTTTGGAATTTGTTTATGCTTGATTTATGGCCAAGGGTGTGATTGATTTTGGAGTACATTCCATGTGGTGATGATTAAAATATATATTCTGGGCCGGGCTTGGTTGCTCAGTCTGTAATCCCACGCTTTGGGAGGCTGAGGTGAGTGGATTGCCTGAGCCCGCGGGTTCGAGACCTGCCTAGGCAACTTGGCGAGACATCATCTCCACAATAAATCAAAAAATCAGCCAGGCATGGTAGTGCATGCCTGTAATTCCAGCTACTCGGAAGGCTTAGGCAGAAGGATCACTGGAGTCCAGCAGGTCGAGGCTGCTGTGGCCGGGAGCGGCCACTGCACTCCAGTCTGGGTGACAGAGTGAGACTCCAACTCAAAAAAAAAAATGTATATTCTGTGGTTGTTGTGTAAAATAATCTGTAGGTATCTATTAATTCCATTTGGTTGAGTGTCAAGTTTAGCTTCTAGATCTCCTTGTTGATTTTTTCCTTGATAATCTATCTAGGGCTGTTAGTGGGGTATTCAAGTCCCCTGTTATATTAGTGTTAGTGTTAGCTTATTTAGTAGTTGCTTTATAAATGCTGGTGCTCTTGTTGGGTGTATACATGTTTAGGATGAATATTTCTTGTCGATGGATTGAACCTTTTATCATTATATAGTGTTCTTTTGCATCTTTTAAAATTTTTGATAGCTTAAAGGTTGTTTTTTCTGATAATACGATTGCAACTCCTGCCCTCTTTTGTGATCCATTTGCCTGGAAACTTCTTTTCCATCCTTTAACTTTGAGTCTGTGTTCATACCTTGTGGTGAGATGAGTTTCCTGGATGCAGCAAATAATTGCATCATGGTTTCTTATCCAGTCCACCTTCTGTGTCTTTTCAGTGGTGCTTTTTGTCCGTTCACATTCAGGCTGATTATTGAAATGTGATTGTTTCTCCCTGTCATGAGGTTCTTATAAAGTTTTTCTTTGCTTGTTTTCTTTTGGTTCTGGGGTTTGTATGTGCGTGTTTTCAAGTTTCTTGTTGCACTGTCTTCTCTATTGATTCTGTGCTCTGCTGTTCTATTGGGAAGTGTGTGGTCATTCTTTTTTTTTTTTCTTTCTTCTGTGTTTAATACCTTTTTAA